>BQNB010004199.1:58386-107464 GCA_026074375.1 Tanacetum coccineum
AGGTGCAAGTAGTCTAGATCGACTAAAGAGAATCCTAATTATTACTTGACTAATAAGCAATCTTAATGAAATACAAAGTTCATTAATGTAAAATAACATTAGGCATATTTAGAAAGAGCCATTTAATCAAGTTAGAGAATGAATATGAGACTATCACTAGTGGTGCTCAATTGAGGCTAAACACAACCATTTTTATGGGTTATACCACGAACCCAACTTTCTTCTCGGAAGCAATTCAACTGTTAGGTTAAATTCAATTTCTAGTGTAATAGATTCTCCAATAGTCATTCTCATTTTAGAATAAAGTAGAATTCCCGCATTTGCCTAATGAAGTATAGCAAAGATGAAATTTGATTTGACCACTAATACTTGGCCTAATATGACTCAACTAATATGTTTCAATTTCGGTTCTCAAAATCCTAATCAATGTGTTTATAATTCTAAGGTTTAATGAGAGAGCAAGCAAGATTTTGTGAGTTAAAACATGATTGAGTCTTTTAGATCTTAGGAGTATACTTGAGTGTGACAATGTGGAGTATGCTACATTAAACCGTTCTAAGAATGCACCTTTGCATGTCCTTTTAGAAAATAATATAATTTAGGTTAGAGTTATGATATATAGGCCTACATAATAGACCTATAAATAGGCCTAATTCATTCATATTTTGACAAGTGTCAAACACTTATTCTCTCTCCTCATATTCACCAATTAAATTTTTCATTCCACCAATCATAATTGTTGGTCTATTTTTAGGCACACTACTTAGGCCTAAAAATAATTTTTCTTTAGGTTATTTACCTCAATAGATATTGTAAATATTCCATTATAGAAATTATGATGTTATAAAGGTTAGTTACATGTTTGTTAGACCTTAGACAAGTGCAAAATGACAAAAGGAATATATTCAAATTTGATGACCACGGACGGATCTACCTAAATCAAAGACGAATCTCCCTTATGGAGGATCCGTAGGTCGCACTGTTGTCTAAAAACAGACAGAATACGATTTCCCGTTATTTAGGCGATGGTGTTAACTTTTTAGTAATGGGAGAAGCTTATATATGTTATAAGGGTTCTTGGTTTGAACTTTCGGATTCGACGTCTAAGTTTTGAGAGTAACGTGGAAGTTGTCGTGAATTTCTCGATAGAATTTCAACGATGTCAGCCCTACTAGGAGTGTGTTAGCTTTTAGCATATTTTTTACCATTGCTAATAACACAAGCATTATGAACATTTAAACGTAACAAAGCATCGTCAATACAAGTGTAAATTGAAATTCGATGATTATTCTGTTTGTCTTATGATCGATTTAGTAATTTCATGTAATAACTAAAAGTAGTTAAACATGTAGACTCAGAAAATATCTATGGTTGTTTTATTAATATTTCCATTATCTAGATAAATTCTAATCTCGACTCCATGTTCATATTTCAAACATTTGTAATTGGATAGAATAATAAGATTAATTATCGTTTGAATAATAATCATCTTTATATTTAAAGTCTACTTACGATCACTTATAGAAAGAAAGCAAAATAATAGTTTATAGAATATGTTCCATAATTCCCAATCCTAATGTTAGATAATTGAATTATTCTCGTTTTAAATACTTAGTTAAAAATAATGTTATGCTTATTTGGTATAGAGAGAAAAGGTTATAACAAAAAGTGGATTTGACTCTTAATTCGTGCTTTTGAATTGTATGAGCAAAGTTACATATATTGTGCATTTGCTCGTGTTTGGTTTTTCGGAAATGACAACTTTACCAAATGCATTGCAAGGTAAATTACTTGAATATCTCGGACGAAACATCCAAGTCGTCAATCCTACTTTGACGTGCATTTTAAACATGCTATTATTAATAATAGGAACACACCTATTGGACATGTAGACTCAATATAACATCATTATCACAAGTGTGAGTTATGAACCGAGGTATATTTTTTTCGTCTTTGAAAGGGATGACATTATCTTCATATAAACCTAGTGTGATTGAGTTACAAGAAAGCTAGCAAGACGCTATGAAGAGTTACAAGAAAAAGAAATAGCATTACAAAGATAAATAAGCCACTCTAACTAATTTAGACATGCTTTTCTATATCTAGAAGAAATCCAAGTGTAAGACATAAGTTTAATGTCGTTAAGAAGAAGGTTTTTGCTTGGACGTTTTTGAAGAAGACCATATTGTTCCTAAACTTCTAGATTATCCAAATAGTTGTTTGAACAACCACATCAAGAAACTTGACAAGCTTTGGAGAGATGATAGTGTTGTTAGCTATATGGATCACATCGAGAAAATCAAAAGATAAACCATAGGGAATTTTCCACTATTTAGCAACTACCTTCCAAGTGTCCGCCGCAATCTTGCAAGAGACAACACATGATTTTCCGTTTCAACATCTTCATCACACATAGGATATATGTAAAACTAGGCATGCATAGCACTAAATACAAAGCAAACTGACATGCATCCAATTTACAAACAAGAAACTATATGGCAATCAACTAGCAGCTATACCATTCATTCACCAATTCGCCAAGTAGGACTACATATCCTTCTCATGAACTACTATTCCTCTCTATAGTGTAGACTACAACCTCACACTCCTAAAGGAGGAAAACCAACCCAAAAAAGGCCTCATCCCTCCTTCCAAAGCCATTTATCCGAATGAAAGTATTTCCACAAATAAGCCTACATTTCCCATACTATATCATCACAAAGTCGGAACTATCTTATAAAAGTCAACATTGGATCTCCATATAGAATATGCCACCCTCTAAACCTTGATTCCCATCACAATCCTACAGCTTCATCCTCACAGAATGTAATGGGTTTGAAAAGCTTACAAGCATCACTAGATGCATAGTACATACATATGGGAAAATCTCCTACACCGATCATATCCAAACACAATTGTTAGTGCAACATTGACTAGGATCTCTTTTATGTTTTAATGATGACAAATAAACATTCACAAAACGTAAAATCACAAACGGTAGCTTAAATCCGCAAAACCGTATTTCACCATCTGACGCGCTGGGCGCGCGTCAGCGCGTGGCTAGCGAGCCACATGCGAAATCCGTTTTGCGGATTTAGCAATTGTCGGCTTTCCTCTTACCCTTCATATGTTGAAACTTCAATAAAGGTATGTACATGATATTTTTAGAATTTGGGAACACTCCAAATGAGGTTCAGACTTAGAGAGGAGAAAAAACGAATCCTCTCATTTTTCTATAAAACGCCAACTCAAAAGTTTTATCAAACGCCTCTAGCCAAGGCCGAGACTTCTTTCTAAACCTAGTATGATCATATGTTTAACATGCCTACAAGAAAAAGTAATCATTTGACCTTAATCCGTATTTACGTTGTTCCTAATCACGTAACAAATTTTATTCCCTTATTGGTCAAACTAAGTTAAAGGTCACTTTGTGTAAACGCTTCCTTCCCTGTTATGGGATATGCTTTACTTAAGATGCAAAGCACTTAGCTTGTTTGCATCAAGATGATTAGTGATCAAATCTATTATTGATTATCATGGATTAAAGTCTAAATGACTAATTGAGTTTGTGGTATTTGGAAGTTAATTATACTTTGACTTTTCTTACTTCCTTACCCATACAAATGTTTTACAAACTCACATGTATTTCTCACATGTACAAGTCCACACTTCTTTTAGACAATCCTTATACCCATTCTTCCTAATCACTTGTTTACCCTTCTTACCCAACAAGTGATTTCATCTCTTCCACACACACTTCAAACAACTTCTTCCTAAAGAATACCATAATCACATTTACCTACTCTTTCCTCTCTTATTGGCAATGTGATTATTTACCCAATCAGTCTTTTGATTTCATCTTTATCTTCATCTTCATCTTTAAACCTTCATACACATAAACTTTCACCAAATAAACCTCAAATCTTATCCTCCATATGCCAACTTAATATATCTCATAACTTTTCAAAACAATATATCTCATAACTTTTCAAAACATTCTCCACCAAATATTCACTATTCACCTTTTTCTCCATATAATTCAAATTACACACACTCACACACACTCTCATTTTAACCCTTAATCAAGCCATGTCACAAATCCAAGTTCACACACTCTCTTCTTAACCTTTGGATTCCTTCTTAAAAAATACAACAAACAGACTTCTCTTTTACCCTTGATCAAGCCACCTCATCAATCCAAACACCCTCATTCTATTCTCAACCACTGGATTGGTGCTTCATCTTAATTAAACACAACCTCTCTCACAAACACTCTCTTCTTACTCACACAACAAGCATATCTCTCTCTCTACCCTTGATCTTCCTAGTTAACCAAGTGTTCTCTTCACAACCTCACCCTCTATTTCAAACTAAGATTAAAAGGCTCCCTTGTATCACATCATGACAACTTACACACAACTCATCTGCTCTTATCCAACATATGTGTTAATGTATTTGAAATTTAAATATCAAATCTTTTCCTTTTTCTCTCCAAGCAAAGAATATTGCAAAAAATTCTCTTTTACCCTAACTAGCCATTTTTAATCTTTAGTTAGATCCCAACTATGCTAGTTAGACTTTGAGGAATACCCAAAATACCTCTTTCCCATACTTCTTTTCTCTTTTTTCATTATCGGATAAGCAAAACGCTTTTACAACTCCACAAACATTTTTATCAAATGGCTATTTGATTTGGTTGACCTTGAGCATAATAATGATTAAAAGGTTATAGCGTGAAGTACAATTGGGGTGGTTTAACAAGTGAGGGTGTTTAAAATGCCAAGTCCCGAAGAAAACATCTTCGAGAATCTGGCTACGCGCTCGAGCGTGGGCAGCGTGCCAGATACGAATTAATTTAAACAAGTATGTTCCTTAGCCTATAAATACCCACCTTTGGCCTTTGTATTCCTCACCTCTTGCAAACATTCTTTCCTCTCTTTTCTCTCCTATAATCCTGTAAGTCTAAACATCTAGTGTTCTTAATCTTCTCATCTATCATCTATTGAAGAACACACATCTCCGCAAGAGAGCCACAAAAGTACCTAATCCATACTTGTGTGTTTTGTCGAGGGTCTTCTTTCTCATACCCTTTCAATTAGAATCGAGTCTTTAGGCTTGGTTAGGACTTGTTTCAACAATCTATCTTTTATTCAATCGAGTTTGTACGGGAAGTCTATTATGTGGGATCATGCCTATATCTTGGGGATTGTAGTTAGGTTTGATAAGCTTCAAGGGGAAGGCTTTAAGAGTTATAGGTTATGTCGAACTCAAGGGTTCGCTTAGTGGTGGATTTCCTGAGGACATAATATGTAGCTAGGTAATCTTCTGTGTGAGCTCTGAGCTTTGTTGAAAGTCGGTGGAGTTACTATGAGGAGTTTTAAGTATTTGACCATTTACGACGAGGGACGAAAAAATGTATTTCGTGAAGAAAAGAATCAAGTAAATAAATAAGATAATGATCAAAAGTATCTAAACTAAAATCCTTAGGGATTAAGATGATTATGCATGTGCTACTCGATAAATTTTAGTGACTCGAGTTAATACACCTAAACTCAAAAGACACGAAGTCATTAAGTGTATTAATCATAACAATCCAAATTTATTGATGTAAAAGACTATGTGTCGTCTATATGTTTATCTAGATAGAACTAACCTAAGATATAGGGTGGGTGCACAGAAGCACTTAGATCATATAAAAGCTCACATAAAACAATGATTACGTCACATATATATCATACAAAACATGTTAACATTTAACGTTTGATAACACGTATCATAAATATAAACTTATAGATATTAAGCCGGGATTGCTAACCAAAAGAAAATGTTATAAATAAATTATGCATTAAAATTAAGCAAGTAATTCATTGAGTATTGAAATAGCTTGAGAATATAATCATATTTCACGAGGAACAAGTTAACAATTTTCGAAATCACAACCAATACCTATGTGAGGTTGCAAGTAGTCTAGTATCGACTACATACGAATTATATTGTACTTGACTAATAAGAAATCCTAGTAAATTACAAAGTTCATTAATGTAAGCTAATATTAGGCATAATTAGAAAAAGCCATTTAATCAAGTTAGAGAATGAATATGAGACTATCACTAGTGGTACTCAATTTAGGCTAAAACACGACCATTTTTATGGGTTATACCACGAACCCAACTTCCTTCTCGGAAGCAGTTCAACCGTTAGGGTTATAAATGAATTCAATGCAATGAGATTTCTCAATAGTCATTAGTTTAGAATAAAATAGGATATTCCCACGGCATTTGCCTAATAAAGTGTAGCAAAGATGAAATTTGCATTGACTACTAACACTTGGCCTAATAAGACTCAAATCTCATAAATATGTTTATAATTCTAGGGTTTAATGAGAGAGAAAACAAGATTTTATGAGTTAGAACATGATTGAGTCTTCTAGACTCTTAGAGAAGTAATTCTTAAGTGTGAACATATGTGGAGTCTGCTACATTAAAGCGTTTAAGAATGCACCCTTTGCATTGTATTTTGGAAAATAATACAATTAAGGTTATTTCTATTGTAGAAATTATGATGTTCTAAAGGTTAGTTACATGTTTGTTAGACCTTAAACAAGTGTAAAATAAAAAAAGGAATATATTTAAATTTTATGACCACGGAAGGATCTACCTAAATCAAAGACGGATCTCCCTTATGGAGGATCCGTATATCGCAGAGTTGTCTGAAAACAGACAGAACACGATTTCCCGTTATTTGGGCAATGGTGTTAACTTTGTAGTAATGGGAGAAGCTTATATATGTTATAAGGGTTCTTGGTTTGAACTTTCGGATTCGACGTCTAAGTTTTGAGCGTAACGTGGAAGTTGTCATGAATTTCTCGATGAAATTTCAACGATGTCAGCCCTACTAGGAGTGTGTTAGCTTTTAGCATATTTTTGACCATTGCTAATAACACAAGCATTATGAACATATAAACGCAACAAATCATCGTCAATACAAGTGTAAATTGCAATTCGATGATTATTCTTTTTGTCTTATGATCGATTCAGTAATTTCCTATAATAACTAAAAGTAGTTAAACATGTAGACTCAAAAAATATCTATGGTTGTTTTATTGATATTTCCATTATCTAGATAAATTCTAATCTCGACTCCATGTTCATATTTCAAACATTTGTAATTGGATTGAATAATAAGATTAATTATCATTTGAATAATAATCATCTTTATTTTTAAAGTCTACTTACGATCACTTATAGAAAGAAAGCAAAATAATAGTTTATAGAATATGTTCCATAATTCCCAATCCTAATGTTAGATAATTGAATTGTTCTCGTTTTAAATACTTAGTTTAAAATAATGTTATGCTTATTTTGTATAGAGAGAAAAGGTTATAACAAAAAGTGGATTTGACTCTTAATTCGTGCTTTTGAATTGTATGAGCAAAGTTACATATATTGTGCATTTACTCATGTTTGGTTTTTTAGAAATGACAACTTTACTAAATGCATTGCAAGGTAAATTACTTGAATATCTCGGACGAAACATCCAAGTCGTCAATCCTACTTTGACGTGCATTTTAAACATGCTATTATTAATAATAGGAACACACCTATTGAACATGTAGACTCAATATAACATCATTATCACAAGTGTGAGTTATGAACCTATGTATATTCTTTTCGTCTTTGAAAGGGATGACATTATCTTCATATAAACCTAGTGTGATTGAGTATGTAGATTCGAGATAATATCTTTTGTTATGGTTTTGATTTAATCTTGAAGCTAGACAAATAATGAATCCGATTTGATATCCAAACTTAAAAACTCGGCAATTAGATTTGATGACATCAAATAACGTCTATTTTATAGCATTATTTATCCCATGCTATTAACCCGTTTTGTATAGTTATTGCAAAGAATTGTTACTTAATCGTTTATATTTGAGAATTGTAGCAATTATGGAGTACTTGGTGAATATTAGCAAAAAGCGCGCATTCTGGAGCTTAAACAAAGATATTTTGAAGATTAATGATTCTGACAACCAATACGCCGTATCCATTAAGGAAGATACAGCGTATCTGTGCCTGCACTCACCAAAGACCACAAAGGAAACAAGCTCAATACGCCGTATCCAGAAGATATCAATACGCCTTTTTGACTGGAACCAATGTTTTCATTTCAAGTGAATGTCAATGTGAATTTTTTTGCAAAGATAAAACTACAAAAGAAAAGTATTTTCTTACCAAGAAAGTCAAGCTTTTAATTTTAGGATTTACAACTAATCCTAGATTCGTTTTAATCCAAAAAATTTATTAGTTGTGATTGTGAGTTAGATTAATGCAAGCACAAATCAAGTTCGAAAGACACATTTTCCTTTCTTACATACTAATGTGTTATTATGATCTTTTCTTTTGTTTAGACAACCCATGTTTAATCAAGATAATAGGATGACATGATTTAGAGACTTTGTTGAAACTTTGATAAAATGTAAGTGTTGAATATTTTATGGTGACACATTTAAACACTTGAATTAATAACACAAAAATTGTGCAAGACAATCTTTGACAATAGATTTAACAAACTTACTTGACTCTCAATCCTAAGTGAGTTATTATGCTTAATAAGTTTTACAAAATGTGGATATAACATTTTTAAATAAGTGATATATGCCTATATGCAATGCAAAAACAATTGCACAACTTAGTGTAAGAGATTTACCATATGACCAGTTGAGGCATAAACATGAAAACCAAAAAAATGACGCACATGGCGAAATTATGCTAACGAACAAAGAAGTAAAACTACAAATTAAATAAGCACATAGAAAATGTACTAACAATATTAAGATACAAACTAAAACAAATAGCCATTTAGCATAACAAATAAAAATAATGTACTTCATTTTGCGTAAAAAATATAACAATGTATACATTACTTGATTTTATTTATAAATAAATTAGTTTCCTCCCCATTAGTAAGTTGGAAAAAGACATTTACTTTCCAATGATAAAATACACCAACGTTCAAGGGAATACCAACTAAAAATGTCTGGCTCGAAAGGAAAAATCAAAATAACATTTTTACGCTTAAAACAAAATTAAAACTTTAGATACTCTGTGGCATTTTGCTTATTTGACTAACTTAAAATTTGAATTAATACTTGAGACCAATTCCATTGGAAAGTATATTCAAAATTGGTTTTTGATTCATTAAAATCCGACGCATGATTGATTTTATGAATTTTTAAAGTTGGCCAAAATCTGAAAATGCCACCGATGGATCTACTAAAACAAGGACGGATCCAGGCACGGTAAATTCATCGATCTGTAGAGGAGTGAATTTTGGGCAGCATGTTTAAAAATCAATTTTAGTGACATGAATCCCTTCGATTGGGATCGTTAAGAAAACTCTCAAGCTAGTATAACACATTATATTTAACACCAAAACTTGTGAGTACTAAACAAAAAAGAACTTTTCATATTATGTGCCGCTTGATAGGAAATTTGATACATGAACCGTATTCTATTTTAAAAACTATTTGTTTTGAAAATTAGAGCGACGTGGCTCTAATACCAATTATGGAATCGTAAAGGGGGGGGGGGGGTGAATACGTTTCCATTAAAAACTTAAAACTTTTGTATCAAAAAACAAATCAAGTATGACGTAATATGAAAGGTATCCATAATAGATCTACTATAATAAATATACAAAAAAGCATAAAACAAAGCATATCACCACAACATAATATATAACACAAACATAGACGCAATTCAAATATAAATATAAAGTGATAAAATCAAATATAAATGTAAAGCGATAAGTAAAAGAAAGCGCAAACCGAACACGATGATTTATAGTGGTTCGGCGACGAAGCTCCTCTTCGCCCAACTCCACTCCCCGAGCACCAAAATCAAGAGTTACATCACTAGATCAACAAGCTCCTTTTAGGCGGAGAAAACCATACAACGTCGCTTTCACTTTATCCATTACTAAGCTAAATATCGAGTCCTACTTCAAGGTAGAACCAACCTAACGCCGCTTACACTTTTTCCGGTACAAAGCTAAATACGAGTCCTTATTTGGGTACAACTAAACCCGTTATGTTTTATGGCCCAACATAACACACCTTGTATTTTATAGCCTAAACACATAAACTAACTAACATCTAATTTGTTGTATAATGAATGATACACAAAGGTGTATTGATGTGTCATTTAATATAGGTAATTATATTATCAAGTTTTACTATTTATATTTTGCCGACTTTACCTATTAACTAACACTAACGGGTAGTATACTCGATCGATTGTAAGTTCGTTGGTAAGTAGGGTGTCGATCACTAAGAGTGAAGGCAAATTAGGGGGTTTAGCCCGAGAGACTGGCACGAGTTTTGGTTTAATCTAAACTAATAAAGAAATAAATGAGTCAAGTAACACACACAAGCATATAAACAAATGATAAAGAAAAGGTCAAGCACTTATGTAAGGAAAATGTATTAACCAAGTTTATTAAAATAAGATGTATGAATTGTCTATGTATGCAATGATTGTACTACATTCGCTGGTGGTATATCATTCCAAAGCTAGGTGGGACTTCTCCCTAAACTCTAAGTTTGTTTAACGGTTGATCCTGTCACAATCAACCAAACCCACATAAAGTTTACACCGTCAATTATAATCTATCTAGGTGACAATTTTGAAACCTAGCTCATCGAGGCTTTACCAACTTATCCCCAATAGTTATTTATATACTGGTAGTCTACAATCCACTTAACTACCCAAGAAAACAGAACGTTATTTGTAATCCTAAGTTACCTTAGTCTACCATTCACTTAACCAAAGGTAGGAACAAGATTTTATTTATAGTCCTAGTGATTCAGATATATAGATAAGTTATATGTAGTATCTATCTCAAACTCTAGCATATAGTCCAAATAATGATTAAGTTACAACGCTTTATTCATAATCCAAGATCCCGTTGAATGATAGATGAAAACATAATCATGCAATAAAACGGGTATGAAGTGATAAACATAATCGACATGCAACGAAAGAGCAAACAATCGATATAAACAAATCAAAAAATCAAATTATCAAAAACTTGGCTAATACCTACATGTATTAGCCCATAATATTTGTAACAATATATAGTATCATATTCAGAACGATTAAAGTAGAATTCATAAAGAAAATGATACACTAACCGAACGAGTATTGCGGAGTATAATGATTACAAAAGTTTTTCTATGGAATTAATGCACTTGCAGGACCTTCTTGTCTTTAAAAATCGTCTGAGAATCATAGTTTATGGTTCTTTCTCTTCTTTTGCTTGCACGCTGAAAACCGAATGCTAGGTTTTCTATTTATAAGTTTGTAAATCTTGTCGATACGGCGTATTGAAGGGGTCCAATATGGCGTATTCGAGGTATCTAAGGTGGGATCCACAATTATAATATTCTAGAATAATCTTTAACAGCCACTCAATATGACGTATTGAGGTCTTCTAGATACGGCATATTGAGAGTAAAACATGCTTGTTTTGAAAGTTTACCAAAGTTTCATATATGGTATATCTACTGATGTGGATACGTTGTATTCTTTAAAGTCAGACAATGGTCTTGAATTCGTCTAAGTCTTGGGATACTAAGTATCTGTCTAGAATGATACGTCGTATTCTTCATATTAATAGACTCTCTTGAACTTCTTCGTTTATGCTCCAAAACACGTTCTTTTCTCCATCTTTCGCCAATTGCTTGATAATAACTGAAATTCATAAAGATAAACAATTAAGTATAAAATCTTATATAAAATAATATAAAAAGAGCAATATATATGGTATAAATGATGCTAATAATTAGACATTATTTGATATCATCAAATATCCCCCCACTTGAATCCTACTTGTCCTCAAGTAGACTTTAGATTAAACATATGAAAACGTATACTAAACGAATGTCTAGGATTTTTCCTTTAAGCAATTTTATTTAATTACTAGTGCACAACCAAATACCTCATAAAATAGGAAACAAAATCACTCAAATCACTCAACTAATCTATCTGGTAACATTTAGTAGTTCGCTTAATTGCTCGGTCATAACGGGTATTCTATCATAAGCTTGGCAATGATACATATCTCCACTACTAAAGCTAAGGAGTAATCAGTCTAAAAAGGTAAATTGGGTGAATATGATAAGGCTTAAGGGTTGATCACTCTTTCTAATCTCTATCGATACCAATATTCTAAAAAGGCGACAAAACCACAAATGCAAGCCTAAATCCATGACCGCGACACTTGTGATTGCTCACTCTCTTACTCGAATAAGCTAAAGAATAGGATTAAGTAATCTTCACCAATAGTATTACACCAACAAGGGAGACAAAATCACACATACACATTCAAATCCATGAATAAGACACATGCGATTGCTCACACCCTCATTCGAGTAAACCAAAGTTTAGGATAAAGAATGATATAGGGTTAGGAGGATTGACATGTGAAACATAAATCATTGTGTACAATCAAAAGAACATAAAACAGATAGATTAAGTCAACCAATAAACCAATAACGTTGCTATCTTACTTTTCTGCGACCAACCTTGAAAAGACACAAATCACTGACTAACTCACGTTTCTTTTAAAACAAAAACATATCTTGTTTGGTAGACACGAAATAGACTCAAAGATGTCTTAATCATCATTCATAAAGATCTATAAAAACAAACCTAGTTGGTGTTCTCATAACAACCAACTCCTATTCATCCATAATATAGTACAACAATAGTGGTGATATCTACCACTTGATACAAAATACATAGTTGGTAAATTTTGCGACCAACTTTTAATAATATACAACAATACTTTACATCGTTGGTTTATAGCACGTACCAACGAATAATCGATTATCTCATAAATAATAAAATTGGTTAAGTTTAGATGAACCGATTATCTCACAATCCTATTTTTTTTCTCTCTCTTACATTTTTTGTATGTTTCTATTTTTTAAGAAAACTAAATAAAGGTGTAAAATATCACCACTTCACGATCATAATAAATCCGAAATAATTCCATAATGCTCATGACTCAAAAATAAAAATAATAGTGAAAGTAGTAAACACACGAAAAATAAAGAAAACTACTTTCACATTCCCATTGCATTGTGCAATTCCTGACCTAATCAAAGATAAAAAAGACGCACACGAACACAAGAGTACATACTTTTACATAAAATCAACTAACAACCAACCACGAACTTTAATCTACATGGTAGGCTAAGGTGTAAAGGTATAACGAAACATATTTTAGTGGTGTAACAAAAGGGTTTTATACGGGGTATCTTACTCTAAAAATGAGAGTAACAAAAGGGTTTTATACGGGGGTTAACTAACCAGTGTAGTTAGTTAATATTACATAATATTTATAAATAGCATAGGATTTTTGGTTTAATCCTAGAAATTTACCAATCTAGACAAGTCGCTCCAATTATAAAAATAATACTCATTATGGTGGTCTTGAATAGTATACCAAGCCAAGTTCTAAAGTTTACTACAATTACTGGCACACTTATATTTTTGTGAAATTTAAGTAAATAGGGGAAAAGAAACTACTTAATCAACAACATAAAAAACATAAATTTAAAAAAAAATCATTCAATTAATTTATATAAAGAATATTAATTAATAAAAAACATAATATGTATAACAAAGTAATGGAGTAATATATAAAATAGGATTAATCCTCACAATATGGAAATAAGGGTTATGTGTGTGGGTTTTCCAACTAATAATCAACAAAAAAACATGCTATTTTTTTTAAATTTAAGCATAAATTAGGTATATTTTTTTGTAAAAATAAGGACAAGCAGCGTTCTAATTTTCCTTCCCCCACTTGAGATATACAACGCCCATGTTGTATAAATTTAACATGAAAAATAGAAAATATAGAGAATTAAAATGAAAAATCCCATAGGATTTGCTCGGTATGATCCTCCATGATGAGTGTTGGGATTAAAAGTCTTCTTGATGCTTTTTGGAGTTACTGCTGCTCTTATTGATGTTAATGCTGCTCAGTCAAAGTTAGTGCTGCTGGAGAATTTTAATGAAAATTATTCTAAGTGTTTACTACTGCTAGTACACAGTTAGTACTGCTAGTGTAAAGTTACTACTGCTAGTACACAGTTAGTACTGCTAGTGTAAAGTTACTACTGCTAGTACACAGTTAGTACTTCTAGTGTAAAGTTACTACTGCTAGTGCATATTATTGCTGCTCAGAGACTTAGAAGAAAAACTGCTAAGTAGTTACTACTGCTAGTACAAAAGTTACTACTGTTAGTACAAAGTTAATGCTGCTGAAGGAGTTAATGCTGCTAGTGTTAGAAGTTAGTACTGCTGTGTTAGTTTAGTACTGCTTTATGTGATGATGTTTAAGATATTATTTTGGTAAATGATATGTAGAAGTTATTTTTAGAAGAATTGTTACTTAGGAATGTATGTATGCGTATGGACTACTTGGTGTATAAAAGGAGGTACATAGGGGCACATAAGAAAAATTATAAAATAAAAAAATAATCAAAATGAATCAATTCTTGAATTTTCCACTTGATTCAAGGTCTTTGTAACCCTAATACTTTGAGAGTATTCGTATTATTAATAATATTGGAGCTTTTATTTGTTGAATTACATGTTCATATAAAAATTGTTTCATTGTTAGTTCTTCTTATTAAAGATTAGATTCCGCATAATCTTTTATACATTCAAACAAAGTTTTTACTATAGTTGTGTTAGATTTATCTAATATAACTAATCCTTATACAAGCTTAAGGAATTTGATCTATTAAAGTGGGATCAACAAGTGGTATCAGAGATTGTTGCTTTGAGAAACTTTGCTAAGAAGAATATGGATTAACGATTCCACAAACTTGGTGGCTGCATCAAAACCATAGACCGCTTCCTTATGCTCAAATAGGGGTGATTTGAGGCTGTATTTTTGAACAATACATCCAGATGATAGACTATGCACTATGGGAAGTCATAGAGAATGGTGCAACCTTGCCAAAAACAGCAGTTGTGGAAGGTGTTGAAAAAGTGATGCCTATTACATCTGCTAAAGATAAGGCTCAGAGAAGATTAGAAGTTAAGGCTAGGAGTTAATCAAAAGTTATTAAGAAGTTTATCACCTGGGGGAAACTACACATGCTATTGTGTGGGGAATATAAAGCTGTTTGGATATAATAAGCTTGGCATCGATCTCTACAACAACCTCAAGGTATATGAACCAGAAGTTAAAGGGATGTCTAGCTCAAGTTCAAGCACACAGAACATGGTTTTTATGTCCTCTTCAAATAACAACACTAACAGCACTAATGAAGCAGTTAATACTGCTCATGGAGTTTCTACTGCTAACACTCAAGTTAATGCTGCTAACATTACAAATATTAATAACTTGAGTGATGCTGTTATTTGTTCATTCTTTGCTAGTCAACCAAATAGTCCTCAACTTGCACATGAGGACTTGCAGTAAATCCATCCTGATGACATAGAAGAGATAGATTTGAGATGGCAAATGGCCATGTTAACTCTGAGGGCTAGAAGGTTTTTGAAGAATACAAAAAGAAAGCTTACTATTAATGGCAATGAGACTATTGGTTTTGATAAGTCCAAAATAGAGTGCTACAACTGCCACAAGAGGGGACATTTTGCTAGGGAGTACAGAGCTCCAAGAAATCAAGACAACAAGAACAAGAAAATATCAAGAAGGAGTGTGCCTGTGGAAACAAATACTTCTACAACTTTGGTGTCATGTGATGGTCTTGGTGGATATGACTGGAGTGATCGGGCAGAGGAAGGACCTAATTATACTCATGGGCTTCTCATCTTCATGTTCTGACTCTAAGGGTAATCCAATGATTCAGATTGTTTAAAATCTTGTCAGGGAAAATGTTTTAAATTTATTAAACCTTAAAATGATCAACTATTAAGAGATTTAGAGAAATCTAGTTTAATGGTTTTAGGTTATAAAACAGGTTTAGAATCAGTGGAAGAAAAACTTAAATTCTATAAAAAGAATGAGTCTGTTTATGTAGAAAACATTAATGGCTTAAAATGGGATATTCAAGTGTAGGAGAATACTATTAGAGAGTTAGGAAGAAGCTTAAAAAAATTCAAAAAAGAAAAAGATTAGCATTCCCAATTTAATGTAGTAAATTTGAAAATGCATCTATGTTTTTAAACAAAGCTCATAGAGTGTAAGATTATTGATTATTGCAAGAAAGGTTTAGGTCTGAAAAATATAATGCAGAGTTACCTTCCCTACATAGGAAATTTCATGCTTCTAACACCTGATTTGTCTTATACTGGTTTAGATGAGTTTGTTAATAAGCATATAGTTGAGAATAAAAAGTCTGATAAAGAAGTGTCTAAGGTAGTTAGGAAGTCTGATGATTCCCCATTTATTGAAGATTGGGTGTCAGATAATGAGGAAGAGGATGTGTCTCAGCCTAAAATTGAAAAGAAAACAGTTAGGCCTAGTATTGTTAAGAAAGAGTTTGTCAAATCTAAACAACAAGATAAAATGCTAGAAAAATGTTTTAAAAAAGTTTAGAACATAGGCACAAAACATCCAGTCCAAGAGTAAGAGGCAATCAAAGAAATTGGAAACAATCTGATGTCCTTTAAAAACTAGGAGAAATTTTGAGCTGGTTTAATAAGGCCTGTTATATGATGTGAAGCTTTGATCATTTGCAGTTGATTGCTATTACATAAAACAATAGTTTTCAAAATTAAAGGATGGTAAAACATGTTTGGAATAATACTCAAAGGGTGAATCATCAAAACTTTGCTAAAAATACTCACTCCTGTGCTAAAATAGACTTTGTTCCAAGAGCAGTACTAATGAAGTCTAGTTTAGTATTAGTTAATACTGCTAGACAAGTTAATACTGCTCACTCAAAAACAATAGTGAAATTCCGAATAGCACACTCAACTGTTAAAAGGCCCATTCACAAGAATACATCATTTAAAAACAAAATTTTTAATCAGAGGGTTAATACTGTTAAGGATAAAAATGTTAATACTGTTAGGCCCAAAGCAGTAGTTAATGCTGCTAGGCCAAAAGCAGTAGTAAATGTTGTTAAAGGAAATAATGTCAATAATATTAAGGCCTCAGCTTGTTGGGTTTGGAAACCAAAGACTAAAGTTTTAGACCATATTTCTAAACATAACAGTGCATCAATCACCCTAAAGTAGTTTGATTACGTTGATGCACAAGGCAGATCTAAGTCAGTAATGGCTTGGGTCCCCAAAAGAAACTGATTTTCTTATCCAATGTGCAGGGCAATCCACAAATGGATTTACAGGATCAAGGAGTGATAGATAGTGGATGCTCAAGGCATATGACAGGGAACATGTCCAATCTTACAGACTATGAAGAGATAGATGGAGGATGTGTTGCTTTTGGAGGGAACCCTAAAGGAGGGAAAATCACAGGAAAAGAGAAATCCACAAGTGGATTTACAGGATTAAGGAGTAAAAATAGAAAGAGAGTTTTGGTGAGAAAAAGAACTGAGAGAATTGGTGAGAATAAAAACAGAAAGAGAGCTATGTGAAATAAAAACAAATAGAGTGATTTTAGTGAGTAAAAAGAATTGAGAGAATTGGTGAGAATAAAAATAGAAAGAGAGCTGTGTGAAATAAAAACAAACAGAGTGTTTGGACTGGAATTGAAGTTAATGCTGCTAGGCATAAACTTACTACTGTTGTTGGAAGTTAATGCCGCTAGGCATAAACTTATTACTACTGTTGAAAGTTAATGATGTTAGGCATAACTTATTACTGCTGTTGAAAGTTAATGCTGCTAGGCATAAACTTACAACTGCTGGTGAACGTTAATGCTGTTGAGGGTATTTTCATAAATACTTCGATTAAGGCTTTCAATCATTCATTTAATCGATTTCATTCATTCATATACTCTCTAAACACAAACCCTAACTCAATTTCATCATTCATCATCAAAACCCAGCACAAATGACGACCCTAAAGTTTGTTGATACTCATAAATGGTCTCGTTTTTAGCTAAACCCGCTGAAAGTGAAGGGTTTGAGCAGATTGTGGATTTTCTTAATGCACACACCATAAAGTATTCTTTAACCGTTAATCCTATAATATATACTTCGTGCATTGAACAATTCTGGGCTACTGACAAGGCAAAAACTGTCAATGGGGATGTACAGATACAAGCGCTAGTGGATGGAAAGAAGATTATCAATACTGAGTTGATTGTGAGAAGAGATCTTTAATTAGAAGATGCTAAAGGTGTTGATTGCCTACCCAATACTACTATCTTTGAACTACTTACACTGATGGGGTAGGAGAAAATTTCACAGAAGCTTACTTTCTATAAGGCATTCTTTTCTCCATAATGGAAATTTTTGATTCATACTATTTTACAATACCTAAGTTCTAAGACTACTGCATGGAATGAGTTTAGTAGCACTATGGCATCTGCAATTATCTGTTTAGCTACAAACCAGAAGTTCAACTTTTCAAAGTACATATTTGAAAGTATAGTGAAGAACTTAGATAATGTGTCTGGAAAATTTTTAATGTATCCAAGGTTTGTACAAGTGTTTGTGAATCAACAACTTGAAGGGATGCCTACTCACAAGAGAATTTACATTGTACCCTCTCACACTAAGAAGATATTTGGGAATATGAGAAGGGTTAGAAAAGATTTTTCTAGAAGGGACACTGTGACAATTCCTATAATGATGGTACAAGCTTAACAAGAACAGGGTGAAGGTTCAAAAATGCCAACTGATCCCCATCACACACCCACCAGTATTCAACCATCAACATCTCAACCTCAAAAGAAACAAAAACCTAGGAAGCCAAAGAGAAAGGACACTAAGGTACCTCAGCCTAGTGGTCCTATAGACAATGTTGCAGATGAGGCTGTCTATGAGGAGATGGATGATAGTTTGGAAAGGGCTATCACTACTGCTACTAGCTTAGATGTAGAGCAGGATAGGGGTAACATCAATAGGACCCAGTCCAAGGAAACACTTAATGAACTAAGTTCCTTAGGAACTAGTTTAGGTAGTGGTACTAGACGCCAAGAAACCATGGGAGATACTATTGCTCAAACTGGGTTTGAGAATGTATTTAAAACTTCTAATGATTTACTGCTCATAGGAGTTAACACACCTCGAAGTGATGAGGATAGTTTGAAACTAAAGGAATTGATGGAATTATGTACCAACTTACAAAATAGAGTTATTGATCTGGAGAAAACTAAGACCTCTCAAGCTCAGGAGATTACAAGTTTGAAAAGGAAGGTCAAGAGACTAGAGAAGAAAGGAGGGTCAAAAACTCATGGGGTTAAAAGATTATACAAGGTTGGTTTATCTAGAAGAGTTAAATCCTCTAAAGATGAATGTTTGGGTGAGGAGGATGCATCCAAACAGGGGAGGATAGCTGATATTGATGTTGATGCAGGAATTAACTTAGTTAGTACTTATTTTGATGCTGATATAGATATGTTTGGAGTACATGACTTAGTTGGTGATGAGGTGGTTGTTGAAACTGAAGTTTCTTCTAAAGATGTGAACTTAAGTGTTGATGAAGTTACTTTAGCTCAAGCACTTGCAGCTTTAAAAAGTGCAAAACCCAAGGCTGACAAGGTTATGTTACAAGAACCAAAGCAGGGTACAATTACAACAACAACTGCTGCTATAACAGTTACAAATGCTAGCACAAGACCCAAAGCTAAAGGGATTGTTATTCATGAAGAGGAGCAAGCAACTACACCAACAGTTTCTTCTCAACAACCATCATAGGTCAAGGTTCAGGACAAGGGTAAAGGCAAAATGGTAGAACCTAAGAAGCCTATAAAGAAGAAAGAACTAATTAGACTTGATGAAGAAAATTCTTCAAAGTTACAAGCTGAATTTGATGAGGAAGTAAGACTTACAAGAGAGAAATCTAAAACAGAAGAAGAAGCCAACATTGTTTTATGGGATAATGTACAAGCAATGATAGCTGTGATTATCAAATGGCTTAACAAATGCAAGCAAAAGACAAGAAAAGTTGAGTATTAAAGAAAAGTCCAAGTTGTTTGTATAACTCTTAGAAGCAAGAAAGAAACACTTTGCAGCAATGAGAGCTCAAGAAAAGAGGAACAAACCACCAACTAAAGCTCAAAAGAGAAATACAATGTCTACTTATCTGAAAAACATGGCTAGATACAAGCATAATCAGTTGAAGAACAAAAGCTTTGATGATATTCAAAAGTTATTTGACAAAGCTATGAAAAGGGTAAACACATTTATAGATATAGAAACAAAATTGGTGAAAGGTAGTGAAGTAAGAGCTGAAGCAAAAATAGCATAAGAGAGCAGTTCAAAGAGAGTAGGCACTGAGTTGGAATAAAAAAGTATTAAGAATCAAAAGGTAGATGAGGATATAGAAACAGCAGAGCTTCAAAGACTAATAGAAGTTGTTCCTGATAAAGAGGAAGTGGCAATTGATGCTATTCCATTGGCAACTAAGCCTCCAAGCATTGTTGACTACAAGATCTATAAAGAAGAGAAGAAAAACTATTACCAGATAATCAGGGCTGATGGAAGTTCAAAGATGTGCTTAGTCTTTAGTCATATGCTCAAAAGCTTTGACATAGAAGATTTAGAATCCCTATGGAAATTGGTAAAAGCTAAGCATGGATCAACAAGGCTAGAGGAAGGCTATGAGATAGTGCTATAGGTGATCTAAAGACAATGTTTGATCCACATGTTGAAGATCAAGTATGGAGGAATCAACAAGATTACAGAGTATTAGATTGGAAGCTATATGATTCATGTAGAGTACATTCATTGAGGAAGCAAAATGTGCACATTCATATGCTGGTAGAAAAGAGATATCCCCTTACACCTGCTACAATCACAGATATGCTAAATAGGAAGCTGCAAGCTGACCATTGGAATGAAATGTATTATCAGCTTCTTAAGCTCATCACAAAACAACTCAAGAATCAATGAAGTGTTTGGAAGCATCCTCCTGGTGATTAATGAAGCTTTCAATGAAGAAACTTAAGATTTTGAAGAAGAATATCAAGTTTAGGGGAGGATTGTTAGGATTAAAAGACTTCTTGATGATCTTAGGAGTTACTAAAACCTGATAATGTATGTGTTATTGTTGGTAAGTAAAACCTAGTGTTGTTCAATAACTCTAATGAAAAATATGCTAAGTAGTTAGTACAGGAGCTAGTTCAATAAGTTTACTACTACTAGTGTAACTTACTACTGCTAGTGTAACTTACTACTGCTAGTATATGTTAGTACTGCTAGAGTAAAGTTAGTACTGCTGGTGAAGATTGAAGAAAATATTCTAAGAAGTTACTACTGCGTGTACACAGTTAATGCTGCTAGTGTATAAGTTACTACTGGTTGTTAAGAGTTAATGCTGTTGGTACAAAGTTATAACTGCTGAAAGATTACAACTGCTGAAAAATAAAGATTGCATGAAGAATCAAGATTACATATGAGATAAGGATGTTATTATATAGACTAGATACTTTGTGAAAAATCTAAGTATTTGTATTATATTGTAAAACGACTTAAGCCTCCTTGTGTGGGACAATCCGTCAATTTCAGGTCGTTATTTTATTCTCGAGTATTAAATATAATTTGCATTTTTATGATTGAAATATGAACTCACGACTAAACAGGAAGATATTAGGGCTTACAATTGTAATTAACGCGAGCTGTATAAAAGACATCGTCAGAAATCCTACACACCGTGACAATCCGTCAATTTCAGGTCGTTGTTTTATTCTCGAGTATTAATTATATTTTTCATTTTTATGTTGAGATATGAACTCACGACTAACCGGGAGAATTAGGGCTTACATTTGTAATTTACGTGACGTTTACAAAGAACCGGCGAATTCTACGTTAAGCATCGACGTTTATATTTTCAAAATGCCATAGAAATAATTTTATTACATTCGTTTTTATTTTTCGTGTTACGCGCATTTTTCGTATTTTTCGTAAAACCTTTACGTAGCGTACTTTTTTTTAAAATATCGAACTTTGATAATATCCATATTTACAAATAGTGGGACAAGTAGTAAACTATTCATCCCACTTATCTATCACCCCATAAGGGCGGACACACTAAGGGACTAGGTGTCCCCTTGATGTTGAATCTTAATCATGCATAAGACATTTGGCAAATGTCTTGCATGTGGTACTTAAGAGATTTTTCTTTTACAATCTCACACACATACAACTCATATCTTACAACCAAAAGCAAGAAACCCCTCCTTTGTCTCCCTTTTTGGCCGATCCCAACACCAACATAAACACCCATTCCATAAATTTTGAAGATCAAACAACAAGCACACTAGTGAAGATGACTACCTAGTGTGTTTCTTATACTTTGGAAGTGATTAAAAAGGGTTTTCAAGGAAGGTTTTGTACACTTTGGGGCTGAAGTTATAAGGGTTTTTATAAAGTCATTTGGGTAAAGAAAATGGTGGTCAAGAGTATTTTTGGGTGAAGATTAAGCTTGGAGTTGAGGCCTTCATCAAGCCTTGTCTATTTTTGATCATTTGATCATTTTCTACTCTTTCCTTGTGGTAAAATTTAATGAGTCTTGTTTAAGTTTTATTTTGATTTCCAAATGTATATGTATATGTATGATGTATGATGATCAAGGAATAAAAGTGTTAATGCATGCATAGATCTAGGTTAGATCTAACAAGAATGACCATTAAAACTAGTGAGAAAAGTATAAAATTTGTAGGCTGTAATGAACAGTAAATTCCATAATTCTCAGAAGGTTTGAGGTTGGATTTGATAGCATGAGGTCATAGATAATTCTCTTATGAACATTTGGCAATTTGGATCACTTCTAGAGGATAAATAATGAATGAGTTATGATCAAAACACTAAAACTAGTCAATTCTAGACATGTTGTAAAGATTGTGTAAAAAGTCACATTTACGAACTAGACCATTTAAAAAGTGAAAACTATGGGTTGTAGCTAAAGTCATGTAGATCCTGGATCAATCGGAGAGTCAACCATCTCTTTACGGTTTGTTAGTGACGTTAAAAATGGTAAAAGTGAAATTTCAGTCCGAAATTGTAACATGATCTTTATGTATTAAAGTGTACATATGTATAAGTATAATCAAAAGATGTACTAAAATGAGTTTGAATCTGTAAAATAAACTTAAATATGAATCCAATCATATAAATATATAAGTTATACCATTTACGATTTTTAAACTACGACAATTTTCTTAACACGAAAGTATATAAAAATTTCTAAAAACCCGAACACTATATTATATAAAATGGTTTTATGACTAAAACCTGAGGTGGTAAGACCCACTTCTTGGGAGTTTTAAAAGGCTAATAAACTGATAATAAAAGTACCCCGACCCCAAGAACCTGGAAACTTATAATAAAAGTTGTATACTAGCTAAAATGGACCCGTAAGGCTTATTGGACCACTAGGCCCAATGAAACAAAATGGACTATATGGACTTAGCATTAGGCCCAACTCACTTGGACACTATAAATGGACTAAGACCTGGTCTTAAAATGATAATATCCATAAAAGAGCTTAATGGACTTGGTTAATGGGCTTAATGGGCTTTTGGGCTAATATGGACAATACTAGTTGAAATGGCTAAAAGTGGCAAATTAAAAACATGTAAAAGCTTAAGTTTAAAATACTTACATCATATAAACTTGATCATCATGTTAAATACATGTATACATATATATTTACTTTATTTATGAGTTTTCATAATTATTACCAACTAGAAACCTAAGACCCGTTACTAATTGTATAGGTCTTGGTTGATCGACTCGCCTACTCCCGAAGTTCTTATTCATATCGCTATTCTCTTCCGACATCACTAGTGAGTTCATAGCCTCGCATTTTAATACTTTAATTGTTTTATAAACCCGCGAGGGGGATAACATGCTTGTTTTTAAAAATAGAACACAAGGGACCCGAATGTATGCTAGTAGTCTTGATTATTATAAGTTAGCTTAACTCGCTAGATAAAAGACCCGCGAAAATCATGAATTGTTAACTACCGGGTAATGGTAGACGCTTATACATGAAATAGTACTATTTGGAGGTTGCCACCTCCAATCCGTGACGACTGACTATCGTCATATGTCAGGAAAATGACACTACGGATGCGTTGTATAGAGAGTAATATGCACTCATAGCGAGGGTGTATAGTGGGCATTTTTATTATATGGTAACGTTCAATGTCATGAGGCTTATAATAATCCCCCTATAACTTTGTCTGATCCACATCGTTATGTCTTGATGAGTTTGAGAAATGATACTTGTGTTCGGAATTTATTATATATATAAACTCTATGGATTCACTAAACATTATTGTTGACTTTTTAGCATGTTTTATCTCAGGTCCTTGAAGGTAATTTGGTGATGAAGATTTCGAAGAAGCTAATGAAATAAATATTTTGAAGGCCCATTTAAAGAAAATCATTCGAAGAAAATGTTTGAAAATGATGTATTGATTATGAAAACATTTTGGGACCTATGTTGTGAAACTTTTATTTCGAATGGTTATATTTAAAAACGTCTCTTTTCGAGTCGTTTTCTATACTTGAGTTATTGTATTAAGACGTAGCACCCTAAATGACCCTTCCGCTGATATATGAAATATGAGGGTGTTACAGATTGGTAATAAGAGCTTAAGTTATAGAGAACAAAAGATTTTCAAAAAAAATGAACGAAAGGATTTTTGAAATCTTTTAAGTATAACTGTGCAAGCGAAATCTCCGAATTACCGATGGGACAAGAATGAGAAGGATTTATTTATCGATATATATATGGAAAAGTATATATATATATGTTATAATATGAAGTTTTCATTGATTTGAATATAAATGTTAATTATGTAATTATTTTAATACTAATACGAGATATTTAAACGATGCAAATTGTCATGAAGAACCCTAATCATCTTAACGAGCCGAACGAAGCTATTCCCGTCGAGAACCCTATTGTTCCCGAGCCGAACCAAGTTGTGGATATCCATGATCCCAATGAAATGGTTGACATTCCCGACAATATTGATTTGGTTGATTATGATGAAGAAGATCCTGAAGAAGATCTTGAAGAAGATCCTGAAGAGGAACCCGAGGAAGATGTTGAGATTGAGCTCGAGGATGATGCTGAGTTGATATTTCCTTATGAGGTGGAGGGTGACAAAACCCCGCCACCTGGAGATGTGTCATCTGATTTTGTTTTATCTGATTCTGAGTCAGAGGACGAGGAGGTCGATGTTGCACCCGAGGCTACTGTTGGGACTATTACCCAAAAGCCTTATGCTATTCGTGACTTTCCGAGGGGCTTATTTGAGGTAGGAGAGTCATCTTCTGCTCGTGACTCATCTAATGTTGATAGATTAGCACCGTGGGCCTTAAGGCGTGATTTAGAGGCATCACGTGCACAAGCTAGAGTTATGGAGGCTGAGTTGGGTACGTGCCAAACTGAGATTGCTATTCTCAAATCTAAGAATAAAATCAGAGAAAAAGAAAGGGAGTTACTTAATCTTGATTTGGAGAATGTCGAGCGTGCTTTGGGTAATGTTCTCGAGAGGGTGTCGGTATTGGAGAGTGAGGAGAATGCCACATTGAATAAAAAATTAGCTGAGACTGAGACTAAGTTGGCGTGGGCTCGTATGGAGCGTGATACTGCTGAGAGGAGGTTGCATGAGTCCCGAGTGTGGAATAAGAGGTTTTACTTGGATATGGTTCGTATTGGGGCTGTTTCGAAGCCGCCATCTAATGATGATGATACAGAGCGTCCGAGAAAGAAATCGAAGAACTCTACTTCTGATGGGACCGAGGGACATTCTGAGCCACGTGTTAGTAGATTAGTTTATCATTTGTAGTATCTTTTGTAAATCACTAACTAAACTGCGATGTCAGTTAGTAGAACTAGTCTTTTGAAGTTGTGTAGCATTAGATGGTGACATGTAACGTATGACAATGCAACTTGTAACTTGTTGGCGATTAATGAAATGACTATCTTTTGGTTCTAATTCTATGTCATATTGTTGTTACCTTTCTTTTCTTGTTTCTTCTAAATTGTTCCTTTTACTTAATACAATCATTAAATGAATACTCATTATGATTTGATTTGTGTTGTAACAGGATCATGCCGAAAAAAGCTATGTCTGAGGCACGTATGCGCGGTATTATTAGGGATCAAGTTAACGCATCTATGGCTGAATTTATGGCAACTATGAACCGCGGAGCCGGTGGTGATGACGTCGGTGGTGCTGAAGCCGGTGGTGCTGGAGCCAGTGATGCTGAATCTGGTGGTGCTAGAGCCGGTGGTGCTGAAGCCGGTGGTGATGAAGCCGGTGGTGCTGGAGCCGATGGTGCTGGAGCCGGTGGTGCTGGAGTTGGTGGTGCCAGACCGGCAACGCCCGAAATTAATAGGTGTACTTACTTAACATTCATGAAGTGTGACCCACAACCTTTTAAAGGCACCGAAGGTGCCGTGAGATTATGTCAGTTGTTTGAGAAACTAGAATATGTGTTTTGAATCAGTGATTGCAAGGAAAGGGATAAGGTGAAATTTGCAACTGCTACTCTCCAAGGTCATGCATTGACTTGGTGGAATGGAAGGATTGCTTCCATGGGTATTGATACTGCTAATGGTACTCCATGGACTGAGGTGAGAAAGTGGATGACCGAGGAATTTTGTCCTCGAAGTATGTTGCAAATGCTGGAGCAAGAATTGTACAACTTGAAGTTAAAAGGGACTGATATTGATGGGTATACAAATCGATTCCACGAATTGGCCTTGTTGTGTCCTAGAATGGTGGAGCCTGAGCAGGTAAAGGTGGAGCAGTATATTCGTGGGTTGTCGAAGAATATACGTGGCGATGTGACATCATCGAAGCCTGCTGGTATTGATGAGGCTGTCTGTATAGCTTATCAGCTCATGGCACAAATAATACAAGATAAGACTGATGAGGTTTCTGAGGGTGAAAAGAGGAAAGGTGAAGGAGATCGTGGTGGTCGTGGTGACAACCGATGCGATTACAATCATCGGCAAAACCAAAGAAGGGCTAATGCTGGAGCTATGACCAATGATGCACCTAATGACAACGAAGTTTGTCCAAAGTGCAAGAATAAGAAGCATGCTGGGGATTGTTGGAAATGTGGTAAGTGTGGTAAGTTGGGGCATAAGACTACTGCTTTTTGGAGCCTCAACAGAAAAGATGTGATTTGTTTCAATTGCAATGAAAAGGGTCACCGAAAGAGAGATTGCCCTAAGTTGAAAAAGAATAGACAAGGTGGAAATAACTGTGGAGCTGCTTACAAGTTAGGAGCTGTGGATGCTCAGCAAGATCCGAAAGTCGTTACTGGTACTTTCTTACTCAACAATCGATATGCTACTGCTTTATTTGATTTGGGTGCCGATAAAAGTTTTGTGTCTACAAATTTTAGTACCCTTATTGATATTGAACCAGTTGAGTTAGATATTTGCTATGAAGTCAAATTGGCCGATGGAACAGTAGTAAGTACCAATAATGTGTTAATAGGGTGTACACTTAATCTTTTAAACCGTTCTTCTCCAATCGATTTAATGGTAATAGAACTAGGAAGTTTTGATATCATTATTGGGATGGATTGGTTATCAAGATATGATGCCGCTATTTTGTGTGGAGAGTAAAAGGTTAGGATTCCCCTGGAGGGTAAGACGTTGGTTATCGAAGGCGATAGAAATAATTCCCGATTGAAGATCGTTTCTTGCATTAAGGTTCGAAAGTATATCGAGAAGGGTTGTGAGCTGTTCTTAGCTCAAGTAACTGAGCAAAAATCAAAGGAGAAGCGATTAGAAGATGTTCCAGTTATCCGAGATTTTCCCGAGGTGTTGGGATTCTTGATTTAATAAGACAAAATGAATAAAAGAATGAAACAAAAGGATCAAAGTCATCATTATAAAACTCTACAAGCTGGAGGAGAAATATGAAGATTTGGTCAAATATTCTACAAGATAATGATTAGGAAACATATTAATGTGGTTTAATGTAATTTAAATAGTTTCCTTATCTATTGATTTACTTCCTTTGTAAGTCATGATCTCTCCCTATATAAAGAGATCATAGACATAGGTTTTAGATATCCAATGAGAGTCTAATAGTTAGCTTATTAGTAGTTAGTTATCTAGATAGTATAGTCGACTGATTAAAGTCGAATAGTGTATTAGTTAGCCTCAAGGATCATTTGATCTTGGGGATATAGTTTATGAATAAAAACCTTGTTCATAACATTGTTCTTCTTAATTGTTATTTCGCTGCGTGATCAATGTTATGATATCCTAGATGGGCAAAACAATCTATGAAGCCTACAATTAGGGCTTTAACAGTTGGTATCAGAGCGGGTTGCTCTTGATATCTAGGATTCAAGATTTATGGTCGAAGAACAAAGAAGAATCTAAAAATCCGTTTAGGGTTTTTATGTTCGTCACTTTCTGGGCAGCCGTGGTAAAACGATGATAAATCGTTCGTTAACCGTTGGATCGTCACGAAATTTAAACTGAAGGTTCTACACACATATATCTAAAATCTGACCGGAGCGATCGTCAAGATAAGCTTTTGATAAAAAGTTATGCTATGACGAATTTGGCTGCAGAAAAGGGTTTTTCAAAACCCTAAAATCGATGGCAGCTTGGTGTTGATGCTTATGATCCATGGTGTTTGTTTTTACTAGCTTTGGTGAGTCAATCCATGGATTGATGATGAACCCTAGTGAAACTAATGATGAACGAACAAGAAGCAGGTTTTATGTCATGGTTTCGTTTGAGAGAATGGTTCGTTCATGGCTGATGTGAAGAGCAGAAGTAGCAGGATATGGTTGTCTGAAGAAGGACGAAAAACCTAATTACATAGGTGATTGCTGCTCATAAGGTTCCATTGCAAAGCAGCAAAGGGTGTATGATTATGGTTCGTTGATAATCGTAAGGTGCATATGATTCGATCTTTATTAATGCTGTTCGTATGTTTATGGATGCGTGTGAGACAGCTTGCAAAGATGTATACATGGAAGAGATTTGATTATAATGAATGAAGATTTGTGTGTACTGAAACCCTGATTTTTAGGGTTTTAGTTATGGAAGTAACGTGTGTTTTACCTGTTCATATTATATGCTGTTGTGGGCTTTAAAGAATATTATAACAGTTCTAAACTGTTTGAAGACATGGTGTTTGTGTTGTCTCTCTATGATACTGTTCGAGCAACATGGAGTGCTTGTAATGACAGACCATATGAATCTGTAATACCCAAGAGAATATACAACACACGTGGTGTCAAGTTCACACAAAGGTTGGTTAGTACTGCTGCTTTACATTGGTTAATACTGCTCGAATGATGCCCAAGAAAAGTTAGTACTGTTGAGTACTTAGTACTGCCAAGTTCGTCCATTAGTTCTGCTAGACTTGTCCGAGAAACATGTTAATACTGCTAGTCTTGTCCGATATCGGACAAAACATACATATTGGATCTCGGATACTAAAGGATATCAGATGACACACATTTTTTGGTTTATTGGACGTGTTTGGATCTCGAATGATGATGGCTTGTTATGGAAAGTATTGTGAAGACATTTGATGCAATGGCTTTTTAATCAATTATGTGACAAGGGTACCCTTTTGTGACGTAGATCGCCGAGGTGAGGCAACGGTACAAACAAGGACTACAAGTAGATCGCCGAATGAGGCAACAGTCACATGAGAGAGGATGATGTTATTGCACTTAGATGTTTTTCATTAATAATTACTATTTGAAGCCTACTAAGTTCGTGATTCAAGAGATGGTTAGCATACTTTCAGGGAAGCTTATTGTTAACATGTTTAACCATCTACATGTACCATTTAAGGGGAAGTGTTCACAAGTTGCTTATCAACAGAAGACCCCTATTAGATGATTACAAAAAGGGGAAGATGACTATATGGTTTGCAGCTTATTTTAAAGTGGTGACATGTACAAGAAGATCTTATTTCAAGGGGAAGCTTTGAAGATTGTTTCATACATGAAGATTGTTTTATAATATCAAATAGGGGAAGATTGTTGGAATTCTTAATTTGATAAGACAAAATGAATAAAAGAATGAAACAAAATGATCAAAGTCATCATTATAAAACTCTACAAGCTGGTGGAGAAATATGAAGATTTGGTCAAATATTCTACAAGATAATGATTAGGAAACATATTAATGTGGTTTAATGTAATTTAAATAATTTCTTTATCTATTGATTTACTTCCTTTGTAAGTCATGATCTCTCCCTATATAAAGAGATCATAGACATAGGTTTTAGATATCCATCATAGTTAGATCTCTCCAATGAGAGTCTAATAGTTAGCTTATTAGTAGTTAGATATCTAGATAGTATAGTCGACTGATTAAAGTCGAATAGTGTATTAGTTAGCCTCAAGGATCATTTGATCTTGGGGATATAGTTTATGAATTAAAACCTTGTTCATAACATTGTTGTTCTTAATTGTTATTTCGCTGCGTGATCAATGTTATGATATCCTAGATGGGCGAAACGATCTATGAAGCCTACAATTAGGGCTTTAACAGTTTGTATCAGAGCGGGTTGCTCTTGATATCTAGGATTCAAGGATTTATGGTCGAAGAACGAAGAAGAATCTAAAAATCCGTTTAGGGTTTTTATGTTCGTCACTTTCTGGGCAGCCGTGGTAAAACGATGATAAATCGTTCGTTAACCGTTGGATCGTCACGAAATTTAAACTGAAGGTTCTACACACATATATCTAAAATCTGACCGGAGCGATCGTCAAGATAAGCTTTTGATAAAAAGTTATGCTATGACGAATTTGGCTGCAGAAAAGGGTTTTTCAAAACCCTAAAATCGATGGCAGCTTGGTGTTGATGCTTATGATCCATGGTGTTTGTTTTCACTAGCTTTGGTGAGTCAGTCCATGGATTGATGATGAACCCTAGTGAAACTAAGGATGAACGAACAAGAAGCAGGTTTTATGTCATGGTTTCGTTTGAGAGAATGGTTCGTTCATGGCTGATGTGAAGAGCAGAAGTAGCAGGATATGGTTGTCTGAAGAAGGACGAAAAACCTAATTATATAGTTGATTGTTGCTCATAAGGTTCCACTGCAAAGCAGCAAAGGGTGTATGATTATGGTTCGCTGATAATCGTAAGGTGCATATGATTCGATCTTTATTAATGTTGTTCGTATGTTTATGGATGCGTGTGAGACAGCTTGCAAAGATGTATACTTGGAAGAGATTCGATTATAATGAATGAAGATTTGTGTGTACTGAAACCCTAATTTTTAGGGTTTTAGTTATGGAAGTAACGTGTGTTTTACCTGTTCGTATTATATGCTGTTGTGGGCTTTAAAGAATATTATAACAGTTCTAAACTGTTTGAAGACATGGTGTTTGTTTTGTCTCTCTATGATACTGTTCGAGCAACATGAAGTGCTAGTAATGACAGACCATATGAATCTGTAATACCCAGGAGAATATACAACACACGTGGTGTCAAGTTCACACAAAGGTTGGTTAGTACTGCTGCTTTACATTGGTTAATACTGCTCGAATGATGCCCAAGAAAAGTTAGTACTGTTGAGTACTTAGTACTGCCAAGTTCGTCTATTAGTTCTGCTAGACTTGTCCGAGAAACATGTTAATACTACTAGTTTTGTCCGATATCAGACAACACATTCATATTGGATCTCGGATACTAAAGGATATCGGATGACATACACTTTTTGGTTTATTGGACGTGTTTGGATCTCGAATGATGATGGCTTGTTATGGAAAGTATTGTGAAGACATTTGATGCAATGGCTTTTTAATCAATTATGTGACCAGGGTACCCTTTTGTGACGTAGATCGCCAAGGTGAGGCAACGGTACAAATAAGGACAACAAGTAGATCGCCAAATGAGGCAACAGTCACATGAGAGCGGATGATGTTATTGCACTTAGATGTTTTTCATTAATAATTACTACTTGAAGCCTACTAAGTTTGTGATTCAAGAGATGGTTAGCATACTTTCAGGGAAGCTTATTGTTAACATGTTTAACCATCTACATGTACCATTTAAGGGGAAGTGTTCACAAGTTGCTTATCTACAGAAGACCCCTATTAGATGATTACAAAAAGGGGAAGATGACTATATGGTTTGCAGCTTATTTTAAAGTGGTGACATGTACAAGAAGATCTTATTTCAAGGGGAAGCTTTGGAGATTGTTTCATACATGAAGATTGTTTTGTAATATCAAATAGGGGAAGATTGTTGGGATTCTTGATTTGATAAGACAAAATGAATAAAAGAATGAAACAAAAGGATCAAAGTCATCATTATAAAACTCTACAAGCTGGTGGAGAAATATGAAGATTTGGTCAAATATTCTACAAGATAATGATTAGGAAACATATTAATGTGGTTTAATGTAATTTAAATAGTTTCCTTATCTATTGATTTACTTCCTTTGTAAGTCATGATCTCTCCCTATATAAAGAGATCATAGACATAGGTTTTAGATATCCATCATAGTTAGATCCCTCCAATGAGAGTCTAATAGTTAGCTTATTAGTAGTTAGTTATATAGATAGTATAGTCGACTAATTAAAGTCGAATAGTGTATTAGTTTGCCTCAAGGATCATTTGATCTTGGGGATATAGTTTATGAATAAAAACCTTGTTCATAACATTGTTGTTCTTAATTGTTATTCCGCTGCGTGATCAATGTTATGATATCCTAGATGGGCAAAACGATCTATGAAGCCTACAATTAGGGCTTTAACTCGAGGTATTTCCCGAAGAATTACCTGGACTTCTGCCACCCAGGCAAGTTGAATTCCGTATTGATCTTATTCCCGGTGCTGCACCTGTGGCGCGTGCGCCATATCATTTAGCACCATTCGAAATGAAGGAGTTGTCCGAGCAACTGCAAGAGTTATTGGAGAAAGGTTTTATTCAACCGAGCTCGTCACCGTGGGGAGCTCCAGTATTGTTCGTGAAGAAGAAGGATGGATCGTTCCGAATGTGCATTGATTATCGAGAACTAAACAAGTTGACGATCAAGAATCGATATCCATTACCGAGGATTGATAACTTATTTGATCAGCTGCAAGGTTTTAGTGTTTATTCGAAGATTGATTTACGGTCTGGTTATCATCAACTTCGTATCTACGAGGAAGACATTCCAATTACAGCGTTTAGACAACTCTTATGGACCTTAGGAATTTCAGTAATGCCTTTGACTGACTAATTGCACCTGCAGTATTCATGTATTTGCTGAATCGCGTGTGGCAACCCGTATCTTGAATGAAGTACGTGATTGTATTCATTGATGACATTCTGATTTATTCCAAAAATAAAGAAGAACATGGCGAACATTTAAAGACTATCTTAAATTTGCTAAGGAGCGAAAAGTTGTACGCTAAGTTTTTGAAATGTGATTTTTGGCTTGATTCTTGTGGCAATTCCTTGTGCCTGTGATTGAAAGTAGTGGATTCATGAGATGATCCTGCGAAGATCGAAGCCATTAAAAATTGGGCTGCACTGACTACACCAACGAGTAAGTGCGACAATTTTTGGGTTTGGCAGGTTATTATCGAAGGTTTATTAAGGAGTTTTCTCTAATATCCAAACCATTAACAAAACTCCTCCAGAAAAATAAGCCCTTATGTGTGGAGGCGACGACGAAGAGGAGGCATTTCAAACATTGAAGCTGAAATTATGTAGTGCGCCAATATTATCACTACCCGAAGGAAGCGAAGACTTTGTTGTGTATTGTGATGCGTCCCTTAAAGGATTTGGAGCTGTTTTGATGCAACGAGAAAAGGATTATATGCGTACGCCTACTAGGCAACTTAGAAGAATGAAGAAAACACATACGACCCTGATTGGATTAGGAGCGTGGATTTTTGCTCTTCGACTATGGAGACATTATTTGTACGGCACTAAGTGTACGGTATTCACCGATCACAAAAGCTACAATAATAATATGAATCAAAAAGAGCTAAATATTGAAGGCAGCTTAAGATGATTGAATTTCGAAGTGATTACGATTGGTTTAATTCGTTTATCACCCGGGAAAGGCGAATGTTGTCGCTGATGCGTTGAGCAGGAAGGATAAGGAACCGATTCGAGTGCGAGGCCTTTGGTGGTGATGTACATAACAATTTACCGAACAATACAAAATGCACAAGTTGAAGCGGCAAGGAGGAAAATATTGTGCTGAAGATTTCTTGGCGAAGGTGAAAGCCATTGAAGTTAGATCCATGGTACGTAAATGTCTGAAAGGGCGAGTATGTTGACCATTATTTGAGGAGGTAAGGGACTAATCATGATGGATATCTCAGTAAATAAAAAATTCCATTCATCCTGGTCGGATTAAATGTACCAATATTTGAAGAAGTTACACTGCGTGGCCAATATAAATTGACATATGGCGACATATTGCAGTAAGTGCATGACGAGTGCTAAAGTCAATGCTGCACACCAAAAGCCTCAGGATTACTTCAGCAACCGGAAATTCCTGTTTGGAAATGGAAGAGAATTACAAAGGATTTCATTCAAACAGCTTCCAAGAACACCTCTGCGATATGATTCAATTTGTGGTCACTTGTGTTGACCGATTGACTAAATCTGTTCCCACTTTATTCTTATGAATGAGAAGTTTAAAATGGAGAAGCTCTACTCGACTTGTATTTGAAGGAGATTGTTGTAGGGCACGGGGTGCCGTCGTCGATTATTTCTGTACCGAGACCCTCGCTTCGCATCAAGGTTTATGGAGATCTCTTCAAAAGTCCATGGGGACGAATTTTAGATATGAGCACTGCCATACCATCCTGAAACTGATGTCAAGTGAAAGAAACGATACAGACATGGAAGACATTATTGACGTGCTTGCATCATTGACTTGTATGGCTGGGATAGAAGCACTTACCTTTGGCTGAAATCTCATATAGATAATAGTTATCACGCTAGTATTTAACCGCACCTTTTCGAAGCTCTATAACGGAAGGAAATGTAATCGCCTGTATGTTAGAGTGAGGTGGAGATGCCCAACTCACGGGACCAGAAATGATTCGCGAAATGACATAAAAAAAAAAGAGATGATTGTGCAAAACCATAACCGATATTGGCTGCTCGTATAAAACAGAAAAGTTATGGCATGTGAGACACGTAAACCTTAGAGTTCCACTGGGTGACAAAGTTATTCGAAAGTATTACTGTGGAAAGTGTTGTTCTATTTGGAAAACCTGGGCTAAATTAAGTACCCGTTATGTTGGACCAGTACAGATTTTATCAAGATTGGTGTCTCGGTGGCATATAAACCTAGAATTGCCCCGATAGCTTCAAGGAATACAAATACATTCCATTATTCGAACTATGAAGAAGTGTTTAATTCGGATGAAGATCTTATTCTTCACTTGATGAAGTAAGGAACGACGAGAAGTTACATTTCATCGAAGAACCTATCGTAATCATGGATAGGGAATAAAGCAACTTAAGCAAATGTCGTCACCCTAATAGTCAAAGTTCGATAGGAAACTCGAGTCGTGGACCGGAATATACTTGGGAAAGGGGAGGATCAAATTTGAAGAAATCTCTCTCTCACCTCTTTGATTTAACACGAAAAGCGAGGTACAAGATGAATTTTGATCTCAAGGACGAATATCCTCTTAGGGGAAATGGCGGTGAACAATCAGTCAATTTTCACGGTCTTATTTTATTCTCTAGTATTAATTACACATTTTTATTTTTATGTTGAGATATTGACTCACGACTAATCCCGGGATGAATTAGGGCTTACATTTGAAATTTTATGTGACGTTACAAAGAAATTGACTAATTCAACGAAAAGCATCGAGACGCTTTATATTTTCAAACATGCATAGGAAACAATTTTATAACATTCGTTTTTTATTTTTCGTGTTACGCGTGAATATACGTAATTTTCGTAGCAACCTTTAAGTAGCGTAACCATAGTTAAGAAATACAGACTTTGAAGCTCCTACGTATTAAACAATATGGGACAATTAGTAAACTACTCATTCCACTTATCTATCACCCCATAGGGACGGACACATCAAGGGACTAGGTGTCCCCTTGATGTTGAATCTTAAACATGCATAAGACATTTGGCAAATGTCTTGCATGTGGTACTCAAGAGATTTTTTTTACAATCTCACACACATACAACTCATATCTTACAACCAAAAGCAAGAAACCCCTCCTTTGTCTCCCTTTTTGGCCGATCCCAACACCAACATAAACACCCAATCCATAAATTTTGAAGATCAAACAACAAGCACACTACTGAATATGACTACCTAGTGTGTTTCTTATACTTTAGAAGTGATTAAAAAGGTTTTCAAGAAAGGTTTTGTACACTTTGGGGTTGAAGTTATAAGGGTTTTTATAAAGTTATTTGGGTAAAGAAAATGGTGGTCAAGAGTATTTTTGGGTAAAGATTAAGCTTGGAGTTGAGGCCTTCATCAAGCCTAGTCTATTTTTGATCATTTGATACTCTTTCCTTGTGGGAAAATTTAATGAGTCTTGTTTAAGTTTTATTTTGATTTCCAAATGTATATGCATATGTATGATATATGATAATCAAGGATTAAAAGGGGTTATGTGTGTATGAATCTACGTTAAATCTAACTAAAATGGCCACTAAAACTAGTGAGAAAATATAAATATGTAGCAGTGAAGAAAGTAAATTCCAATTTCTCAGAGGTTTAGGTTGGATTTGATAGCATGAGGGTCATAGATAATTACTTCTCTATAAACATTTGTCAATTTGGATCACATGCTAGAGGTAATAAATAAAATGAATGTGTTATGATCAAAACACTAAAACTAGTCAATTCTGGACATGCTGTAAAGATTGTGTAAAACGTCACATTTACGAACTGAACCATTTAAAAAGTGAAAACTATGGTTGTAGCTAAAGTCATGTAGATTTATGGATCAATGGATAGTCACCTTCGCTATACAGTATAGTAAATGGCGTTAAAAATGGTAAAAAGTGAAATGCAGTCCGAAATGTAACATTATATTTTATGTAATAAAGTGTACATATGTATAAGTATAATACTAAATAGATTGAACCAAAATGAGTTTTGAATCTGTAAAATAAACTTAAATATGAAGCCAATCATATAGAAAAAAACAAATATACCATTTACGATTTATAAACTACGACAATTTTCTTAACACGAAAATATATAAGATTTTCTAAAAACCCAAACACTATATTATGTAAAAATGGTTTTATGACTAAAACCCGCGGTGGAAGGACCTCACTCTTGGGGTATTTTAAAAGGGCTATAAACGATAATCACAGATCTCCCGACCCGAGAACCCAAGAACTTATAATAAAAAGTGTAAACTAGTCTAAAATGTGGATCCGTAAGGCCTTATTGGACCACTAAGCCCAATGAAACAAAATAGACTATAATGGACTTAGCATTAGGCTCAACCCACTTGGACACTATAAATGGGCTAAGACCTGGTCTTAAAATGATAATATCCATATAAGAGCTTAATGGACTTGGTTAATGGGCTTTTCGCTAATGTAGTCAATACTAGTTAAAATGTGCTTAAGTTATAGGCAATTAATAAAATATTAAACTTAAAGTCAAATACTTACTTGATCATCATGTCAACTACATGTATATATACATATTTTCCTTATTTATGAAATTTCGTTAATTATTACCGGACCCGTTACTAATTGTATAGGTCTTGGTTAATCGACTCGCCTACTCCCGAAGTTCTTATTCATCGCTATTCTCTTCCGACATCACTAGTGAGTTCATAGCCTCACATTTTAACACTTTAATTGTTTTATAATCCCGCGAGGGGTATAACATGCTTGTTTTTTTTAAATAGAACACAAGGGACCCGAATGTATCTGTACCTTGATTATTATAAAGTTAGCTAATCCTCGCTAGATAAAAGACCCGCGAAATCATGTAATTGTTATACAACCGGGTAATGGTAGACGCTTATACATGAAATAGTACTATTTGGAGGTTGCCACCTCCAATCCGTGACGACTGGCTATCGTCATGTGTCGGGAAAATGACACCACAGATGCGTTGTATAGAGAGTAATATGCACTCATAGCGAGGGAGTACTAAAGGGTCATTCCTTTTTTTAGAATGGTAAACGTTAATGTCATAAGACATATAATAATCCCCCTATAACTGTTGTCCTGATCCAGCATCGTTCTGTCCTTGATGATTTGTGGAAATGTACTTGTGTCGATTTTAATATATATATATATATAAAATATATATAATATATTATATAGTAATATATATATATATATATATATATATATAAACTCAATGGATTCACTCAACATTATTATTGACTTTTTAGCATGTTTTATCTCAGGTCCTTGAAGGTAATTCGGTGATGAAGATTTCAGAGAAGCTAATGAAATAAATATTTTGAATGCCCATTTAAAGAAAATCATTCGAAGAAAATATTTGAAAATGATGTATTGATTATGAAAACATTTGGGACGCTATGGTTGTGATCATTTATTTCTGAATGGCAATAAATTAAAAACCGTTTTCCCCCCCCCCCCCCCTACTTTTCGAGTCATTTTCTATGCTTGAGTTATTGTATTATGACGTAGCACCCCAAATGACCCTTCCGCTGATATATGAAAATGGGGGTGTTACACATAAAGTATCTGAAATACCCTTTTTTTCTCTCGTCCTTGCTCAATTCTATAAACCCATCTAAAACTGTTGCATTCACGAGGGCCGAGTCGTGGATCAACTCTATTACTAATCCAACGGTATTGAACGATTTTTCACCAACATTCGCTTTAATTGTATTTTCGAAATCAATGAGCCAATTGTTCCTTGGTTCATTCTATATTTTTATAGTCATGTCAAAGTCCAAACCGATGAGTATAGTTATCTTCTAATCTCATTCATGATTCAACATGAATTTATTACTCTTTCACTTGCACAATTCGGTCAAATTCTCATAATCCCATACAATGGTCAAGCCGTCTTCACAAACAAATGGGATCTTGCATCTCTTGCATTCTTCCAAGAGACCAAGGGACCGTATCATACCGATCTTCCTACTCCTGACGTAATTAATTGATTTCTTCAATTGGAACGTGTCAAGTCTAATCGTACCATCAAAAGCAAAAATGTCATTCTCACATCTAATCAAATTCTTACCAAAAAATTAAGACAAGACATGAAGCGTTAGGAAGAACTCATTCGTGAGAATGTGTTCGGACTAGGAGGCCACCGGGACCATCTTCCAGCTTGTCTCGCTCACATGTTGTATTGTATTGTTGCTAAAGAACAATATAATCTGGCTTATTTCTTTGTCAAGCGAATTGAATGTGCTAGGACTACTCCAAATGCCAATCTTCCTTATAGCATGTTATTGACTCGCCTTTTTTAATACGCCATGGAGCATTATCCTCATCTTGACAATGGCATTTACAATGTTGTTGATCGAGTCATGCGTCCACTTGCTATAAAAGAAATCCGAAAACCCCAAAGTGATCGTGGAATGCCAAAAGCCCGTCACTCTGTCTCATCATCATCCGCCTATCATTGTAGATCTTTATCTCATCATGGAGATGATGATGAGGATGATGGTATTTCTCGTGCTAGTAACCCATCTCCTACCTCCTTTCTCAATTCCCTTTCACCATTTAATTACCAAAGATATAAAATTCCCACTTCTTTTCAACAAGACGATGATCTTCTCTTTGAGCGTCAAACTGCTTTGATTAATCAAATGCAACACATGCATGAAGAAGTTAGAGGTGTATTCAAATCATTTGGAAAAGCACTAAAAGTAGTCTTTAGCAAGAAGAAGAAATGATGACGTTTGGTTAATGTGTTAGTTTATTTGTTTAAAACTTCTTTATGTGAACATTAGTTCCTATGTTGTGATTACTTGTTTATGTAATGTTAACCCGACTTAGTCGGAAGAACTTGATCTTGTTTAGCTTATTTAGAACATCTAACTATTATGGATTATTAGTAAGTTCATTAGAATGCATCTTTATTTTAGGAATTCTTATGTGTTTAATGCATAAATGTTTATTTCATGCTCATATATGGTCACATAGGACTTGCTGCAAAAGTGTTCACCAAATACAACCTTTCTCACAAAAATTTTTGCAAAATTTCAAATTTTGGGTCGTCTGAAAAGTATCAGATGGGCGGCCCCCTTAGCTCATAAAGGCAGCCCCTTATCAATAAGGGGGCCGGAACCATAGATAAGGGGGTCGGCCAACTTGATCACGGGTTTTACTGTTTCTTTTTGCTTTTTGACCCTCTTTTACTTAGCCTCAACTATCCTTACCCAGAAAACACAAACATATTTTAGAAATGCTTCAACTAACTCAAACGCATACCATTTCTAAACCACCTTTTTCCAATAGATTACATCTCATTTTTATTACGAATTCATCATCTTCTTCATTCAATCATCAACCACCATTACTTTCATGGCATCCACCAAAGCTTTCACCTCCAAACCTTCCAAAAAACCAAAAATCAACATAATTCCACCAAAATAATTATTCATTAACCTCACTCATGAGGACACCGAAACTCCTTCTCCAAATTATCAAGTCTTATCACCAAGTGGCCCAAATGCACCCTCAAAAACTCCATCCACCATGGCAACTTCTTCATCCTCCTTTGATTCCAAACTCAAATCACCAACCTCTTCCACATCACCATCAACCAATGGCTACTTGACCTTAACAATGTCTCCTCCTCCAAGAGTACCTCCACCACCTCTAACACAAGAAAGTGGATCCATGGACATCACTCTCACTCTTTCACCAATCACTCCACTTAACATTAAATTCAATACTCCATCACCTCCATCACCTCTCTTTGTCATCCCATTCTGTGGAACCTTCTTGAAGCACATGGAGATTCATGCTTATGTTGCATTCACAATCGCACTCTTATCTTTGGATTGAGAGATTAACTCCAATACATGTTTTCTTACATTAAACACATGTTTCCTAACCACCACCACCAAATTCGCCACCACCACCATAAATCTCTCCAAACTAAACATTCTCTAAGTTTAGTCACTCATGTCTTAAATAATTTTTAACGAAACTTTTTGCAAGCAAGTCCTATGGCATTCTAGGAAAATTAGGACCTTTGTAGTTTTTACTTATGTATGATGTATTATTAGGCCTTAAGCATAATATTTTCTTTTAATGCATGCTAGTTATATGATTGTGTGTTACACATAATTTTTATGTTGAATGAATGAACTCTTATTCTATGTTTTTAATATGAAATTGGCAAATTTGTTAGTTATATCCTATATGCATATATAGTTGAGTTTAATTGGTTGATGTTTGTGATGGTTGGCTAAAATCTATTGTCACCATGTTTAATTTTATTGACATTGCTAGATGTTAGAAACATTGGTTTTGTTCCTTTAACTTGTTTTTGTAGCAAAGTTACCATGGATCAACTCTTTGGTGCCCTCAATCGAGGGGGATCACACATCAAGGGGGAACGTTTATTCCGTCGATTTTACGCATATTCATCGACGAAGCCTTTTTGATTATACAAAAAAGGGAGAAAAATGGAAATAAAACTCACTAAATGCTTGTTTAAAAATAATTTTACATTTAATGAGTTTAGATTTTGTAATCATCAAAAAGGGGGAGATTGTTGATAGAAATAATGCCTAAAAATATTATTAATATTTTTTGACCTCTCTACGTTTTGATAATCACAAAATGTAAAAACGTTCAATGAAAAATTAAATGTAAACAAATAATTAGTTGTAAATTTCAATTTTGAATATTTAATCACTTAAAGGTATGAATAAATAAATGATTAATGCATTTCATGATCAAAGGAATTTTTATTCAACCTCACATTTTTTATAAAATGTTACAAAAAAATTTATAACTTTTACAAAATATTTTTACAATTAAAAAGAAACGTTTTATTCAAAATATATATATTGAATTCAAAATTTTTACCTAAAAACGGCTAGCAATGTTTTAGAAAACACTTCTCCTAGAAAAGACAAAAAGGGAGCGTCTGGCCTATGGCGGCCCCCTTAAATATAAGGGCGGCCCCTTTAGTGATAAGGGGGCCGACACATAAGTTAAGGGGGCCCACCAGACAAAAAGGCTCCCAGCTTTGCCTATAAATACTAGGCTGTTCCTCACTGATTTTCTAACCTTTTGCACTCATTCTCTTCTGTCTAAAATCAGTTTATACATCACCTACAATCCTTTGATCATTTAATCTTAAGCATTTGTTTCCAAGTGATTCAAGCTTAGATCTTCAAGTGCAAGAGAAGAATATTTCCTACCATTAAGTTATGAAGTATTATAGCTTAGTTTGTGTTATTGTAACGTAGTTACGATTGTAATGTATTTTGTAAATCATTTGTGTACATTGTGTAGTTGTGTGTAATAGTTAGATCATGGTGATCATAGAAAGTATAGTTAGATCGGGGTGATCATGTTAGAATTTAGGTGAAGTGAAGAGTTGATAGTACGGTTAGTATTTTAATCCTCAAAATACAAAGGGTGTGATAGATTGGTTCAAGCTAAGATTAGAACTCGACATTTGGCTTTGTGTCGGAAATTGGTGTAAGCTACTTGTGTACGGTTTTCTCCGCCTAAAAGGAGTTTGTTGACATAGTGAAGAGAACTCTCGAGTTTGGTGCTCGGGGAGTGGTGTAAGGCAAAGAGGTGCTTCGTTACCGAACCACTATAGATCATTGTGTTGTGGTTTAATCTTTCTAACTCTTATCTCTTGTCTTACATACTTATTCTATATCTTGTTATCATTTATTTACTTAGTTGTATTGTTCGTATTGTACACATATTGAGATCACATAAAGTCGAATCTAAGTTTTTATAAACAAACGATACATTAAATAAAAAGCTGTAAACTATTCAACCCTCCCTTCTAGTTTTCCACACAATGGTTAGGTATGATCTTGCTACTAGGATTTGTCTTGCTACATGGCTAATTATTTGTTTATTTTCTACATGGCTAATTATTTGTTTATTTTCTACTATTCATGTTTTATTGGCCATGCATGATACCACCAAAACCCTATAGAGAGACCTTTCCATTAGGGTTCTTAGTGCAGGCTTACCCGAGTACCCATTAGGACTTAGGCTTTGAACTAGTGATCCACTAGGATGACGAGTGTAAAAATCTCTACTCGTGTTCTTTGTAAAACTTGTCTTTAAACATTACTAAATTGTTCCTATGTGTTTCTTTTACTATGATGGATTTAACGGAGTACATTGCTTATCCTAACGATTCACTATTGGCCTTCACGAGTGATCATGTAATTGCTCTTGTAGATGAAGGGATGGATGTTGCTGGTGTAGGTGTACCATGTAACAATGTTTAGGTTGAGAATCCACCTGCTTGTTAGCTTGATATTCTGGCTTGGAATTAGCCTACTGGCTAGTTGCATGCTCAAGCTGACGCTCATCCTGTGATTCACCCGAATATAGTTGATGAGGCTTAAGGAGGTCTTGAACAAACTGTGGTTCCATAGTCTACTGTGGAGGCTTCTCATGATTAGGCGAACCCTTCATGAGAAAATATTAATGTTTCTTAGGGCCATGTGGGTGAAGGGTTAAAAAGGGCACATATTGATGATGCCGAACAGAAACAAGAGAAGGCTATGGAATCGTTCGTCTATAAGAAAAGAAAATTGTGTTAACACAAATAAGCCATAAAAACATTTATTATATTTTAAGATCTATCAATGTTTTCTCGATAACAATAATAAAATAATCGGAAGTAGACTTAAAATTTATATAGTTTTAACCCAATAGTTTTCTAACTCAAACATCCATCAATTATCAAACATCATACTCATCATTCATCATACATTAATAATTTACATTAACTTAGTTATTTCCGTTCAAAATCAAATCATACAAATGACTACACATTTTATTTTAAAAGTGTCATCTAAAATATAATTAACTTCGACTATTAACTATCAAGCTTTCCAAACAAAATCAATTATACACTTTTATTCACAACAAAACAATAAAAATATACTTACGCCTTTATTTATAAATAACTTTCATTATTTAATTTAGAACGTACACAAAAACCAAAGATAAATAATTTTACAAATTATTATTTACATCATGCATGACATCACTTAAAAATATTGGAAAGATCTCAAAAGATTACAAAAGATTTTTAAATAAAAAATTCGGATTTTACTGTCAGATACCCGGTACACTGGGTTTACACTGGCCGGTATCCTTCTTGGAAGGTACCACCAGAACCGGGGAACAGTAGACTAATTTTGCCTATACATAGCAAGTCATTTCTCTTGTTTTAGAAATCCATTACACATTCATTCTTGTAACCCTTGCCCTTTTCCGAGATTCGAATATTCTAATTCAGTCCTTTGACTGTTTGACTTTTGTCATTTCTGTTAGAACAAGTGTCGTGTTAGTGGTGGTGAATAAATGTGATTTCGGGCATCTTATGTGTTTAAGTTGCTTGTGTTAATCCTTTTTAGAGGATTTTATCTATGTTGATTATATTCCGGGATGTTCATCCCGTAAATAGCTTGAAATGCCAAAAAACGAGTCCCAGCACGTCCGCTAATGTTCAAAACGAATTTTGGGAAGTTTAATTTGGAAATATGTCGTGTAAATATTCTAAGTTCTCGGAAAAGTATTTTTAAGTTTAAAAAAATACTAGGAACCTTCGAGTAACATTTTAGAGTCGAGAACGTTGAGCTTTAAGGAAAACCGACATAAAACGTACCAACCCGAACCCCCTTGGATTTCAACCGGACATCGAACCACACAAGGGACAAGGGTGGCTAGGTTTTAGATAATGTGTCCCAACCTTGGTACATATTATTTTGTTCTCATCCTATACACACATTCTCACTTGTTTTTCAAAAATCAAAACACACATTTCGTTTTCTCTCTTCCTTTGGTGCTCATCCGAAATCAAACTCACACAGAAACACTTTAAACTTTTTACCACCTTGAACAAGAACATGAAGGTTCAAGTTTTGGGTGGATACTAATATTCGGGTTATCATTTAAACAACATTTGGGTTGTCGGATCGTGTCTTAACTCGCTTTCAAAACCCTCTTTGTAAGTCTTCTAAATTTCTATTTAACTTGTACTTTTGAATGTCTAATGATGCGTAGAAGTTAGTTCTACGGTGCGTTTTCTAAAAAAATCAAACATAAAAATTTACGGAAAACCCATTAAGGGTGCGTTTTTGTTCGAACACAAATAGAACGGGGATAAGGGTTATCATTTTTATGTTGTGGTGGTGATGGTTAAAAAACATCTATTTGATATTTAGCTTATTTTGGTTAGTAGTTTATTTGGCTTATTTATAAGCACTATTGAACTTTTTTGGGCTTATGTTGGTTCGAAAACCACAAAACAAGGAAACAAGTATTTTTTGTTGATTACCTCTTGTGTCGTATTTTTGTGAGCTTATTTTGATAGTCTATTGTGATATCTAAATAACTACTTAGCTTATAAGCTTATTTAAAAGCTTATTATATTTGCTTGGGAGCTATAAGGCTCACGACCCAATAAGCCTAATAAGTCGTGGTTTATTGTAGGCTTATTATGGTTCGGATTATTTTGGTAACTATGGTTTGGGCTTATATTTACTAATGAGCTTTAGTATTGGGCCTAAATCGTATTTTATACCTACAAATAACTTAATGGACTTCTATTGGGCCTTAAGACCCAATAAGAGAAAACAAGTCGTTTTATGGGTTTTGATGGACTTTTGGAAACATACCTAGGTAATGATGTTGAAAGTCGCTTTGGGAAATATGTTTTGGTAAACGTTGCGAGATATGAATTTGGTATTTTGTCGGAAAATAGTGGAATGGAGGAAAAGTGTTTGAAATTAAGGTTTAAAACCTTAGAAAACGTTGTATAAAAGAATAGATCATGTCAAAATTTATAAAAATCATATACTTAGATTTTTATTCAGAAAAACTTACTTTTACGATAAAAAAATAAAATATTATTATCTTAATAAGTCAACTAAAATACGAAAAATATATAATTTATTAATATAAAATATGAAACTTCTCTAAGTTGTTTTATGTAAATAAACGTTTAATTTCCTATAAGCTATACAATTAATTAAGGTAACTAAGGTTACCGAATGGATTTACTAAAATATATTTTGAATGTCTATTAATTAGTTATCTTATATTACTTATCTATTTTACTTAAATAGTATAAGTATATTATACTAAAGTATGAATTGGAGTATGTTATCTTGATCTAAGTCGTCAACCATCACACCACTGATAACGTCTAAGGGTGACCGTACAACACTCGTTTGACCTCTATGCATCAACCTAGAAAACATCTTTTGAAGCATATATCTGAAATGGACATTAATTGGACTAGGTCGTGTTCGGACGTCGTTGCATTTGCTTGTTTGATCTTGCTACAGTCACCTTGTTGAGGTGAGTTCTCGTAGCCCCATTTTTTTACTCTTTTTCGGTGGGGGGAAATGGTACTCAAATCTGTTTTGAAATTGTTTACTGTACTGTGCAAAAGTTGATTTATTTTCAGGACAATGTTATGTGCCTATGACTGCTATGTGAATGACATGAGTTTTGGTAGAATATGTTGTGTGGAACTTTCTGTGTGGATCTTTTATAGCATGGACTTGCTATGGTTTGAAATGATATGTGATCTTCCGCCCTATGTATAGCTCCAGCTGGTAGGCTTTAGGTGCGTGTGAATTGAGAGTTGAGGACCTTGCGTGGCAATGGTGTCCATATGGATGAGATTTAGATAGCATGGAGTTGCTATGTTTGGAAATTGAATGTGTTGCATGTATTCACTGTCATATTGCACAATTGTCCACTACTTAAAATATTGGCACAACGACTGGGTTTTCTATCAAACCTACGAGCTCACCAACATTTTTGTTGACCTTTTCGAGTATCATTTTCAGGTATTAAGAATGATTAGTGAAGTTGAGTTGCAAGCTTTAGCAGACCTTAAGAGCATCCTGTATGGATTGCGTTCTGAGAGATTTGGCATTGAGCTTTGTGTTGAACTTAAGTAATTTGAGGATTGTTGTTTTAAGACTAGTATGGACCCCTGCGTGGGTATTTGGTTGTATTTGTGGAGACTATTTGATGTGTTCTTGTTGGGACTTCACTCAAGTCTGTATTTGAGGTTGAAGATCATCATGACACTTTTCATTAATGCATTTTAGTTTTCTCTATCGTGTACCTTGTGTTATGATTGATCATTTTTTGTCGCATACCCGTGTTTCCGCCTATGTCGAGGTGTGACAGATTGGTAATCAGAGCCAAGGTTAGAGAACTAGGTGGTTTGGCCTAGACTATAACCTAAGAACCTTCATATAGTTTCATTATAGGATCTATGTGCATGGCGTTCCGCTTGTACTTGTTTCTATGGTTATATAGTATATCGTATTAGAAAAGTCAATCACGCGTATATGTGAGCCTAATACTGGGTACAACTAGGAAAGGATGTGCGTATAAGTACGGTGACCAACGTAGTTATAAACGTATCATAACCCACGCGTATTTGGTAATATCGTTCACACAAATCGGTGTTGACACTTTAGGACCGTATTATGCATACTATAGTATATTAAGTTATCCTATATATATTAACCTTCTCGCCTACCTAACGTTACCAATGTCCTCCCTCGTATAGATAATGCTACCAAGGATGATGCCATGAAGTGCTAGCCGTGCAACTGCCGCACCACGAGGAAGAAGGAGAGGTGGACTGACTGGTAGAGGAGGTGGTATAACTAGAGGTTGATCTGGTGATCAGGGTAATGGTGGGGTTGATGGTCAAGGTGGCTAAGTAGGTGGTCAAGGTAATGAGGTGATTGATGGTGTTGACGGAGTCCCCGACTTCTCCACTATCATTTCACAGCAGTTGCAGAACTTACTTCCCACTATCTTTAGCTCAAGTAGGCAACCAAGGCAGCAATCAGGGGAACCCTATAAATCAAAATGGCGATGCCGTCAATGACAACATCCAGGGTAATGTTAGGAATGTCATTGTGAAAAACAACCGAAGATGTTGTACCTATAAGGAGTTCTTAGCTTGTAACCCAAAAGAGTATGACAGGAAGGGAGGTGATATAGTCTATACCCGTTGGATAGAGAAGATGGAGTCAATTCAGGATATGAGTGGGTGTGAGGAAAACCAAAAGGTGAAGTACACTGCTGGTTCATTTGTTAGTAAGGCTCTTACGTGGTGGAACTCTCTGATCCGCACACAAAGCCGATAAGCCGTTGTTAGGATGTCATGGGAAGACTTTAAGACTTTGACAAGAGAGGAATTTTGCCCGGTCAATGAGATGCAGAAACTAGAAACTGAGTTCTGAAACCATGCCATGGTCAGGGCTAGCCATGTTGTGTATACTAATAGGTTCCATGAGTTAGCTAGGTTAGTTCCTCACTTAGTTACCCCTGAAAATAAAAGGATTGAGAGGTACATTTATGGCCTTGCTCTACAAATCCAAGGGATGGTGGCAGCAACGGAGCCGACAACAATTCAGAGGGCTATGCAGAAGGCTGGAAAATTGACAGATAAGGCCGTTAGGAATAGGTCACTGAAAAAACCCCTGAGAAGAGAGGGAATAGTAGAGAGTCTAGTAGAGATAGGAATGCGAGAGATGAGAACAAGAGGACTAGGATTGGGAATGCTTTTGCTACAACCATTAACCCAGTGAGGAAAGAGTACAATGGTATAATTCCTAAGTGTGTAAGTTGTAACCTACACCACCCACCTGAGATGCCTTGTCGAGCTCGCTTTAACTGTGGTTGCCCTGGACATATGGTAAAGGACTATAGAGTGGCTCCTAAGATGGTGAACCTAGTGAATGCTAAAAACCTAACTGCTGCTCCTGGAGCATGTTATGAGTGTGGAGGAACATGTCATTTTAAGGCAGCATGTCCTAGGTTAAACCAAGCA
>BQNB010004200.1:1814-109302 GCA_026074375.1 Tanacetum coccineum
GGGGGGGATGATGAATAGTAAAAACTGTTTTTCCCGCCCCCCAAATGTTATACAACTTGTGTTTTGACCCGGGGATTTAAGTGAGTTGACCTGGGCTTGGGTATTGGGCCATGGGTTATGATTGGGCTCGGGCTTGGGATTTAAGGGATTTTGTTATAGCGGTTTAACGACCGTTAGTCCCTTAATGGTTAAGGACTAACGGTGTTATTATTTTAGGATTTTTAGTGAAAATGAATTTAACAATAAGGCTCTTTTGGGTATTTTGAGGGTTTTGGCATTTTGTGGTTTGACCATTGTTGACCAAGGGTTGACTTTTGATGATCTTTTGCTAGAAACTTCCGGCTCTTGTGCACTATATCCATTCCTGTGTTCGTGTTTGTCCGGTTTTGACCGTTTTCTTGTGATATTTGCATTATCCGTACCTACACAGACACAAACAACAAAATACACAAATACAAGCATATTTTTGCACATTTTGATCATTTAAGGGCTATTTTGGATATAATAAAGATACGTGATTTCTCACATATCAATTAGCTGCTTTTGGCTTAGCAGTATAAACTTTTTCCTTAGCAATATTAACTTTTTGGTTAGAGTTTTTGTTAGTTAATGATGTTCTTGATTGATAGGGCCTCTTTATAGTTGATTGTGATAATTTTGAAAAACATGACATTGGTCTAGCTCTATAAACTGTAGTTTTGGGATGAGCAGTATTAACAGGCCTAGCAGTATTAAGTGGTTTTAGGCCAGTTTTCATTAAAACTGCTCGGCGAGTCATGTTCATGTGAGAGTTAGGGTGAGCCTTTTTAGTAGAATAGTTATAATTTACCCTTGTATAATTATTCCCATTTACCATCCCTTCCCTTTGATGGTAATTGCAGTGAGCCTACACATGGTCAAAGCTTCCACAAACAAAACATGCTTTATTATACATCACAAAATCACCTCTTAGCTGTTGGGATTTAAGATTATTCCAGTTTCTTTGATTCCCCCTAGGTTTTTATGATTTGTACATCTCTGCATACTTAACTGGTTTCCTAGCTGGTTTTTCTTCTTGTTTAATAGATTCTATCTTAGTAGGAAAAACTGTTTGCTTCTCTTTTTCTAACACTGACTTCTTACCCAATAGAGCATCAGGAGTTTTCTTAACCTCATTAGAGGTATCTTTACAGACACTCTTACTTACCTTAGGTCCATAGCCTTCAAACTCAGGTTGTTGGAACTCTTCAAGACTAGAGTTGGACAAATCAATAGTTGGGGGTGCAAATAAGCCTGTAGGTGGAGGTGGAACAACATTATAGCTTACAAACCCCACACCTTTTCTACTGTTATCAGATATTTGACTCCCTATTAATTTATCTAAGCTCTTAGAAGCATTTTCAAATTTGTCAATTTTAATCTGATTGCTCTCTTTTTCTTTCTTAAGCTTCTCTATCTCACTTTTAAGAGCATTGATTTCTGAGTCTTTAAATGAGGTATCTCTTTTTAGAACAACAATTTGGTCACAAAACATAACCTCATTTTTCTTGTAAAAGACAAGTTGTTCTTCTACAGATGCTAAACCTCTTTTATAGGTAGCTAGATTAAACTCAGATTTATTAAACTCTATTCTTAAATTATCATATTGAGTTTTAAGAGTTTCAAAGCTTTTAATACAAGTGTTAGTAAAGGTTTGTCATTATGTACCCCTGAGTCTGAGAAAGCCATAATAGCCATGTTGGTAGGTACTTCCTCATCTGCCATAAAGCTCCAATCAAAACCAGCTCCATCAATAACCACCATAGCTTTGTAAGAAGTTTCTTCCACATTCACAGTCCTTCTTGAGCTGTCTTGATTCCTGTTCCTATTATCTTGATTCCTAGGACCTCTGCATTCCCTTGCAAAATGTCCTATCTTATGACAGTTAAAACATTCTACCTTGGACTTGTCATATCCAGCATTATCACTCCCATTGATAGTGATCTTCTTACCAGTTCTCTAAAAATACCTTCTTGCTTTCATGTTTAGTAAAACTAACTGCCACTTCAAATCCATTTCTTCTAAGTCATCTTCATGGATTTGTTCAAGGTCTTCATGAACAAGTTGAGAGCCGTTTGGTTGATTTGCCAAAAACGCATAGACAGTGGCATCACTTAAGTTAGCACTACTATCTGGAGTATCAGCAGTACTAACAGGAGAGTTATCAGTACTAACTTGAACATTGACAGTATTAACTTCATTGGTACTGTTAGGAGATGACACAAAGGCCATGTTCTGAGAGCTTGAGTTTGAGTTAGAGCTTGATGTTATAGTTCTTTTGACCTCTTGTTCAACAATCTTGAAGTTGTTGTAGAGATCATCAATGCTCATTGTGTCAAGATCTGATTTATTCCACCAGACCACTACATGAGTGTTCCATTCAGAAGGCAGACTTCTCAAAATTTTTAAGTTGAGATCTTCTTGAGAGATGTTTTCACCTAAGATGGCCAACTGGCTAACAATTTTCTGAAGACTGTTAAAAATAGAGTCAAGTGACTCTGTGCTTGGAGCATTGAAGTTCTCATACATCTGCTTTAGAAGTGTCTTTTGAGTCTTCCTTGTGGCATCATTACCACCAAATCTTATTTGTGTGGCATCAAACAAAGTCTTGGCATCCTTGTATTGATTGAATGTCAGTTGATGTTCATTGGGAAGTGCCATCAGCAACACACTTCTTGCTTTTACATCATTCTTCTTTTGGGCCTTCTCTTCAGTAGTAACAGGACATGGTATCATTGAAGTAGAAGTACCATCAGCATTTGCTGTTGTTCGTACCGTTGGTTTGAAAGAGTTTCCATTCTCTATGACATCCCATAGAGCATACTCTTAAACTTGAAAGTATTGCTCTATTCTTAGTCTCCACATCTCATATTCACCTTGTTTGAGAATGGGCAACTTTACATTAGCATTGGTTTGGGCAGTTTCTAGATCCATCTCTTTGTGTGAATAAAGAGTTCTTCTTGTTTGTTTATTCTAGATCAAAGTTTCAGAACACAAACTCTGATACCACTTGTTTATCCCAACTCAAAATCTATTCTCTAGCTTGTAAAGATTATGTTACTTTGGATAAATCCAAAACAACAATGGTAGAAACTTTGTGAATACTAAAGAGTATGCGGAATCTACTCTTTAATACTTAGAAGAAATATAAATGAAACAGTAAACTTGAATGAACAATGATATAACCAAAAAGCTTCAATATTATTACGATGAATAATACGAGTACTCTGTTTAGTACTAGGGTTTACAACTTTAAAGCTATGTGCATGCAACTCTATGAATAATTATCTAACCATAACCTAGGATCTCCTTTTATACACCAAGGAGTCCTTTACAAGATAACTACAAATCTTTGAGATACTCAAGATCTTCTATAATTCTAATCATATACATATCTTTCTAACTTTATAAGATATACAGTTTGAATAAGTCCATACATATCTCTTCACATGTCTTTATCTTCATGCACTCATTATCTTCTTCTAGCAGTCTTAAGTCTTTAGCAGTATTAAGTTCTTTTCATCAGTATTAAGTTAAGACTGGCAGTACTAACTTTTACACTAGCAGTACTAATCAGTTAGTACTGGTAGTTATAATCTGAGCATTACAAACTTTTACTCTTGACAGTACTAAGTGTAAAGACTTTTAATTCCCAACATTATTTTTGGGTTAACCAGCCCAAAATTATGCAAACAGTTTATTAACCCATGACTCAAAAATATAAAATGAGCATGATGGGTGTCCTCACCTATTTCTATGGATTTCAGATTAAACAATCTAAAAGAGGCATTTCAATCAACCAAGAAAAATATGTCAAGGATCTGCTAAAGAAGTATGACATAAAACGTTTATAAGTGAAAACTCTAATGGTACCCCTTAATAACTTAGGAGATGAACTCAATGGCAAATATGTGAATGAGACTTAGTACAGAGGTAAGATTGGTTCATGATGTGTCGTTGTGTAGGTGTTTATTTATGATTATCAAGTTTTACATTTATATTTAGCCGACAAACCTAAAGACAATATTTTAACGGGCAGAGTACCCGATCAAGATGTAGCTTCGCGGTAAGTAGGGTGTCGAACACTAAGAGTGAAAGTTAACCTAAAATTTTATCAGTATTTTAATTCTATCTAGATTAGTCTAATTAGTTGTTAAACCTATGCTATACATATTTACTAGAGGTAATGGGGGGTTTTTCAGCCTGAGAGACTGGCACAGGTTTATTGTGACAAATATCAATTCTAAGCCCAATACACACTAAAGCAAATAAACACAAGACAAAAGAGCGGTACGAACCAAATAATAGAAAACTATATTAACCTTGTTAAGTCTAATTAAATGCTGGTTTGATTAATTAGTGCAATGGCTGCTTATCTCGAGGCGACATATCATTCTTAAGACTTAGGCAGTTCTTCATCTAAAAGACCTAGATATAAACAATCCTGTCACGATTAACGCATCCGTATAAAGCATCCTAAAGTTTAATTATAATCTATCATAGGGAATTAGAGCAGTGGTGATCTTGTTAATACCCTAGCCCATCGGGACTTTACCCACTTATTACTTGATGTTGTTTTATACATCGGTAGTCCACCACCAAAATCAATTACCAATCAATTAAGAACAATAATGGTTGAACAATTATCGGGTCACCTGCCGGTCTAACTAAGCTCATAATCAAAGAGTAATGATAAGGTGTCATTTGTGATCCTATTGGTCTGGGCATACAAAACACAACATGAAGAGCTATCTCGGCATCTAGATTACTGGTTAAGTCTCACTAGACCCAGTTGAATGATAGGTCGCATGTATAAGCACATAAACAAGTATAAGACGATAAACATAATCAAACAACAATGATAAATTAAGCAAGCCGGATTAAAACAAACCAAACATTATAATCTTCATTAACATGGCTAATACCCGAGGGTATTAGCCCACAATCATTGTAATTTTTACAAACATGATCAAACAATTAAAAACCAAATGATTAAGAAAGTAAGAATTACATGATGTCTTCTATGGAATTAGAAATGGTGCTCGACCTTGGCTACTCTTTATGGCTTAAGAAATTCGACTTTAGATGTATATTATACAGAGAATATGATATTGCACACTGAAAACTCATTTTTGAGTCTTTTATTTATAGTTGCTAAAAAACACTCGATACGCCATATCCAGATAGGTCGATACAACGTATTAGGCTGGATTCCTTGGAGTGCATGCTACGTTTGTAATAAATCTTTGATATCATTGCTAATTTACTTGATTTACTGTATCTTTAAATAGTTATCTTCATGGATACGGCGCATGTAGACAGAGTGAATACACCGTATTGGGAATTGGTCAAATGCGTTTTCTTGTAAAGTCTTGGCTCAGATACGCCGTATCTTCTTAATTAGATACGGCGTATTGGTGATCCTTCAAAAATCTTCCAATGTCTTCGTTTTAGCTCTAAATTGTGCGCCTTTTAGAATGTCTTCACAAAACACTCCTGAATTACTGCATTTATCAACTTTAAAGCAATTAAGTACCAAATAATGCAATAATTATATAAAAGTGGGCAAAATAGATGGGATAAATGATGTAATAAAGTGACGTTATTTGATGTCATCAAATATCCCCCACTTGAATCCTACTTTTCCTCAATTAGACCTTAGAAAAAAGTTCAGTTTATGAAAATGTGTCCCCACCGAAGTTAAGGATTTTCTGTTTTAAGCATCGTTTTGTTCTAATCACCTTCACATGACCAAGCTCCTCACGAAATATGGAAATGAAAACACTCAGATCACTAAATTAATTTAGGGTGCAACATTTAAGTAGTACGCTTAATTGCTCGGTCGTGATTAGTTTCATATCATAAGCTTGGCAAGGATTCACATCTCCACCGCTAAAGCTAAGAAAGAACAAGTCAAAAGCTAAATTGGGTGTTTATTAATAGGCTTGGGTTTAATCATTCTTTTTAGGATAATGATATAGGGTATGGAGCTTCTGACTTTCACTAGAGGTCGTCGTCAAACAAGTCAGCTGAGACATGAATACATGGCCGTATTGACGGAATAGACATCCACGCTCGTACACATCCTCATTCGAGTAGATCCTAAGCTTTGTTATCAGGAAAGGGAAGTAAAATGGTTGTTAAATAAAATTCACAAAAGATATAGATTAAGCCAACAAATAAGGTATGGTTGCTAGTAACTTTCCCTCTACCGTTCCATGACAAAGACTTAAACATATAGACAGACGCCTCGATCATAGAAATGAAAAAGACCACCAAAGTTGACGTTCCCATAACGGTCAACTTTCCTTACATCCCTCTCTTTACATACTTTTACACAAGTGATGATATCGGCCACTTTTTACAAAACTTTACATCGTTGATTTTTGTAACGTATCAACGAATAATCGATCCTTCAAAGTGATTCCTTCGGTATAAACTTCTTTTTGAAACGACTATTTTTCTTCCTTTGCTTTTTTTTCAAACAATACATCATAAACCTCGGTTTGGTTCCACCGTCTTCACTTTCATAATTCGTCCGGATAATCTTTCCTTGTAGTATTTTTCTTTGGACATAATTCATAATTGCGAAAGTAGCAAAACTTACGAGCTACATAACTTTCCTATTGCATTATGCAATTTCCCGACCATTATAGAGATAGAAAAATTTCACTTTGACACAGGAAATACAAAACTTTACACGAAAGCGACTAGCAACATAGAGAAATAGGCTTAATCTACACGATAGGCTAAGGTGCAAAGGTGTAACGAAACATATAATATGGTGTACAAAAAAAAGGAATGGCTCAACAGGTTGTTCTATGGGATTTTACTCTATAAATGAGAGTAATCAAGGGTTACACGGGAGTTAACTAACCAGTAAAGTTAGTTATTTTTACGACATGTAGGCTATTAAGTTTAATCCTAGAAATTTATCAGTTGAACATGTTCTTCCATCTAAATCCATAGTACTAATCATGGCGGTCTCAAGTGATATACCAGGCCAAGTTCTAAAGTTCACTACATCACCGGCACACTCATTATTTTGTGGAATTTATTAGACAGTTTGTAAACGGAATATGCTTAATTCTCACAATATGTATCAAGGGTTATAGTGCGCTAGGTAATGTAACTAGTGATTTTTACAAAAGTAATGCTGTAAAAAAATTTAAATTTTGATCGTTTTAAGCATTTTGCATGTTATTTTGTAAAAAATAGGACAAGTACGTTCTAATTCTCCATCCCCCCACTTAAATTGTACAACGTCCTCGTTGTATAGATAAAACAATAAAATTATAAGGGAAAAATTGAATTAGAACGAAAAACTCCCTGATGTTTTGCTCGTGATAATTCTCCATGATGAGTTCTTGAGCAAAAAGTATGTTGACTAAAGGGCGTCAGAAGCCAATAAGTTCAATTACTAAGTCTTTATTCAGTATATACCATATCATAATTCCAGCAAGGTCCAGTAAAAGATTAGAAGACAAGTGCAAATTCTATCTCGCTACAATGGTACAAGAAAACAATTAAACACACAACTGTACAGGGGTCAATACGCCGTATTCCAAACCCTAGGATACGCCGTATTGTTCTCGTGGAAACAATTAAGTTACTGGAAATTAAATAATTAAGTTTTAAAAACTGATAACGTCCAGACATGCATACGCCGTATCCAGAGGGGTTCGATACGCCGTATGCAATGTCTGGGAAGATAGACTCGTGCAGAAAATTAAAATTCAAACAATTAAATGCAACAAACAATTAAAATGATCGGGTTGTCTCCCGGGAAGCACTTTTGTTTCAGCTGGTCTTTAAGTTCGACCTTTTTTCCTCTTCTTCATGCCTCTTCAGGTGTTGTCATGACCCATCCATCATCAATGAGACGTAAAAGTTCTTGATAAGCATCGAGGCTATCCTTTGAATGTTTGATATATTCGGACTCCTTTATGGTAATGTACTCCTCGTCATCATCGAATGAGTACTTCATCATTTCGAATCTCCTGACCTTGCAGTTTGATGGTTCAGGAATTGGATCGTCCTTATGTCCTTGATCTTCTTGATTATAACATGCACGAATCCCATAAATCCAAGTACTCCATTCATCCAGGATCTGACAAGATGTATCAAGACATGAAGCAGCTTTACTGGTGGCCAAACATGAAGGCTGATATCGCCACCTATGTTAGCAAATGCCTAACTTGTGCTAAGGTTAAAGCTAAACATCAAAATCCATCTGGTTTACTCCAACAACCAGAAATTCCTGTCTAGAAATGGGAGCGAATAACCATGGATTTTATTGTTGGACTTCCGAGAACTCCAAATGGGTATGACTCTATATGGGTCATTGTCGATCAATTGACTAAATCGGCACACTTTCTACCACTAAAGACGATGGACAGTATGGAGAAGCTTACTTAGCTATACCTGAAGGAAATTGTCTGTCGACATAGAGTGCCAATCTCGATCATATCGGACAGAGACAGCAAGTTTGCCTCAAGATTTTGGCGGTCACTTCAAGAAGCCTTGGGAACACAACTCGATATGAGAACTGCATACCACCCGCAGACGGATGGCCAAAGCGAGAGAACAATACAGACGTTGGAAGATATGTTGCGAGCTTGCGTGATTGATTTTGGAGGAAGTTGGGATCGACATTTTCCATTAGTCGAATTCTCATATAACAATAGTTATCACGCGAGTATTAAGGCCGCTCCATTTGAAGCACTGTATGGGCGGAAATGTAGGTCACCTGTTTGTTGGAGTGAGGTTGGAGATAGCCAACTCACAGGTCCAGAAATGATACGGGAGACAACTGAGAAGATAGTGCAGATTAAAAATCGGTTGTTGACTGCTCGTAGCCGTCAAAAAAGCTACGCCGACGTGAGATGTAGACCATTGGAATTTAACGTGGGAGATAAGGTTATGCTCAAGGTATCGCCTTGGAAGGGCGTGATTCGTTTTGTAAAGCGTGGGAAGTTGAGCCCACGATATATTGGGTCATTCAAAGTCTTAGAAAGAGTTGGTCCAGTAGCATATAAGTTAGAGTTGCCAAGAGAACTTCAAGGAATTCACAACACCTTCCATGTCTCGAATTTGAAGAAGTGTTTGTCAGATGAGAGCCTGGTCATCCCGCTTGATGAGATTCAACTTGATGACAAGTTGCATTTTATTGAGGAACCAATGGAAATAATGGATCGTGAGGTGAAGCGACTGAAGCAAAGCCGTATACCAATAGTCAAGGTCCGTTGGAACTCGCGTCGAGGACCAGAATTTACATGGGAACGTGAGGATCAAATGAAGAGCAAGTATCCTCACCTTTTCAAGCGGTCAAAGAACGGATAAGACAAGATTGAGGAATTGAGCACCGGGACGGCGCTCCCTTAAGGAGGGGAGGATGTAACATTCCGTATTTAAGGTCATTATTTACTCCGAGCTTATTTCTATTTTCATTTTTTAGCAAAGTTATTAATTTTACGTTTACCCGATTTAGTAAGATTTTCCCGTTTTTAGCTTTGCGTAAGCCGTAAATAGAAATCTATTCCGTCTTCGCATCGTAAGTGATTTAATAACCTCAAAATATTCCCCGATGATTATAATTCTCATCATTTACATTTTCCGTTGTGTTTCGCGTTTACGAATTTTCTTGCTAAAACTCGCGTTTTTACCTTAAACCTTACCTTTTCTTAATTTAACTTTACACAATACTTTAATTAAACTTATAACATAAAAATCAAAAAAAAAATTATATTTTCTCACCACCCAAGGCCTTAGGGCCGGTTCTACAACACCACACTCCACCCTTTTTCTCTTTTCTATAACACCTAATAATACTTCTCTATTTTCCATACATGCAAAACCTTCCATTTCTCAAAATTTCAAAAGTTTTCTCTCTTCTTCTTGGACTCCATTTCTGCCGAATTTATACTCACCACCATCACACAAAATTTTTCTACTCATTTTTATCCTCTTAACACCATCCATAAGCCTCTTGCAAAGTTTGGTACAATTTCTTGAAGATTTGAAGGTGTTTAGGGCTTGTTTTCTTGGGTTTTCTTGAGGGTTTTGATTGGGGTTTTGCTAGGAAAGTATTATCCTCATTATAAGGAGATTAGAAGCTTGTGAACCTAGTGGTCATTGGTTTGAATCAGCCCACACAAGAAAGGAGGGTGTTCTTGTTTGATTCTCTAAGCCTAAATCTCTTTTTGTAAGCCCTAATTTTTCTTTATTTGTCTTATCTTTTTATTTCTTGTTTTCTTTAATTTTAATCCATGAAAATGGATGTTAAGTTCTGGATATATACATGTGATTATGTTCTTGAGAGTGTTTTAGATTAGTTATGGCATGGGGTTAGGTCTTAGATAATTAAAATGATGTTTAAAAAGGTTTTGAGTTGAAATAATTAGACTGTTTTGAGAACAGTAGCAAAACGTATGATTATCTAAAACTTTTTGGCCTGGAGACTATGAGTAAATTACATGTCTGGAAAGATACATGTCTTAGCATCTTAGGATAGTTGGATGCTCAACCAACTCCTTGGGATGAGTGAGTTATGGCCAAAACAAGAAGATGGGTCAAATCTGGACATGTGTTTGGAATACGAGTTAAACTCTAAATTTTTGCCATAAAATAATAGATCTTTTTAATTGGGTCAGTAGTAGACATCATAAGGAAACCATATCCTTTGACCTCACCTTCATTGCTATCTTGGTTTGGGATTTATGGCCATTTTAGTAAGGGTTAAATTTTTTACTAACTTTCTGTTTTGGACAACCAGGGGTAAGATGGTCTTTTCACATAGTTACGAGACTTTGTAAATTATGAGACTTACCTTTCTGGAAACTAGACTCAAATAGATTTCCAGGGGTGTAAGCCTCACATATAGAACATTTGTGAGCTAGGAGATATGAGTCCGTGAAGTCAAGTCAAATTCAGAAACCTAGTTTTTACGTCTAGTCTAAAAATTGTAAAACGTATAGTACACCATGATAAAATAAAAGTTAGAGGCCGAAACTTGGTAGATGTTCATTTGCCTATAAGACCAGGTCACAAGTCAATTTGGGATTAAAAAGGACTAGGGGAAGTCCTAGTGGAGTGCCATGCTTATCTTGGAAACACATCTCATGAACACATGTTTAATTTTTACGTATTATTACTTTCTACGTATTAAATCGCGTCACGTATTTTAGGAGGTGCCTAGGAGTACTTCTCGCTCATTCAAGACTTGATATACTTCTGATCTAATTGCTCTTACGGTGAGTTCATAGCCTCGCCTTTCAACTTTTAAACTGTATTTATAAAACCCCGCGAGGGAGATACATGCTTGTTTTATAAACTGAGCACAAGAAACTTTATGGTATGCTGGACCCGAATATGAGATTAATTGCATAAGTAGCTATTGCCAAAAGACCCCACATCATGAACTGTTAATTGCCTATAATGGGTAAGCGCTAGTACAAGTAAATAGATCTATTGGGTTTGACAGCCCTGTCCGGGGGTATGAATCGAATCCTTTCGAGCACCCAGTCAACGGGCAATTTGTATTTAGAAAATAGGTATAAGGCAATAATACCTAGTTATGGGGCAACAAGAATTTACATACAAGATATGCGTTAACGTCAAGGCTTCGGTGTCATGAGCTTATTGCAATAGAAACTTGATTAATGGCTTGTCCGTACAACAAGTCACACGATGAACAAAAACTTGTGTTCTCTTTTATCATTTACAAACTCTATGGATTCACTCAACATTATTGTTGACTTTTTAAGCATGTTTATCTCAGGTAATCAAGGGTAAAGGACGCTACGTACGAGGAGTCTGCGCTAAAAGTTTTAAGAACTTGTATTTTGTTCCATTTTATAAAACTTATTATCCATGTTTTGGAAAACTTATGCTATGAAATTTGGTAACGATTCTGTGGGACGTATGTTGATTACTCTGAAATTTCTTTAAATGGAACAATGTTTTTGAACGCCTCTTTTCGAGTCGTTTTCTATATCTTTGTGTAATTGTGCTATGAATTAACACCCAATGTTGTATATTCCGCTGCGTGAACTTTGGTGGTGTTAAAGTGATTCCCTGTCATCCTTTGTTAACTCAGAACCTTCCAGAATAATCTTCACATTGTCCCAAATATCTTTAGCGTCAGTATAGTGGTTGATGAGAGTGTAGATGTCTTTTGGTATACCTTGAAGTAAGATATTTGTAGCACGAATGTCAGCTTTATACCTTTTCTTTTCTTCAGCTGTAAGGTCTGTAAAGACTCTAGCACGTTCTGGACCAAGTTAAAGTGCACCCTCAATTTCTTCAGCAACAGTTTGTATGAACATTCCCATTTGAAATGGACCTTCAGTAATCGATTTCATGATGTTTTCTCCATTATCTTTTCCCAGACAATACAGACGAATGCGTTGTTGCCAAGAGTCAAAATCTGTTCTGTCAAGCATTCGTGGGCGTGTATCAGAACCGGCATACTGGATATCTTCCGACATATTAGACATCTTGAATTTGTTGTGAAATGATATTAGTCTTGATCGATCAGTGATAAAGGAGACTTGTGTTAAAGATATGTTTTAGATGTGATTAAAGTAATTATTCCACGGGATTTTACTAATCTTAACTGAAACCGAGAAATAAATCTTTCACGGGATTTTACAAAGTAAGAAAACCGTAGAAAAAATTAAGATTTTAGTGACATATTTCGCTTGGAAAAAATCAACATAATTCGCTTAATGACTATGACATGTTTCGCTTGATGAAAACAAACATATTTCGCTTGGAGAACCTGTCATATTTCACTTGTTTGAAAACTAACATAGTTCGCTTGAAAATCTGTCATATTTCGCTTGAAGAAAAACTGACATATTTCACTTGACAAATGTCATATTCCGCTTGAATACATATTTTACTTGGAATCAACCTGTCATATTTGCTTGATTAAAACATGCATATTTCGCTTCCTTCAAACAAAGAGTTAACTTCGAGCAAAACACGTATTTTTCCAACAAAATCACCAAAAACACACCCTTTTTGACGTTGAACCTTGATTTTTCTTGCACAACTAGTTACCTTATGCCTAGATCTTGCTTAAAAACATAACAATAAACATATCTAAGCTTAAAAATCCGAGTTTTGATTTTCAAACCAAAAACCCAAAAAGTAACTAAAGAACACGAAATCACCACATAGCTCTGATACCAATTGTAGGATATTACTTTTCACAGCCCCGGTGATGATTCTTGGATTTGGCTAGTTTCTAGAGAGAGAAACACATGGAGAGGTTTTCTAGAGAGAGAAACTATATGTGTAAAATAGAAAATGAATAATGACTAGCTACCTTTTCCAAAGTTGGAAGAGGTATTTATAGTTCTTACAAATACAGGGTATTAATACCCGGTTCAAAACCGAAAATCATACGATTAACTATTAAAGTACGAGCTATAATAAACAGTAAAATACACGGGGTGACCAAGTCTTTTTCTAATATCTAACATCTAAGACCTAACATGCACATCCATCTCAAGAAGCAACACCACTAAGATCTACATTCTAGGTTTCATACAATCATAAATAAACACAATAGGAGGTTTAGCCAAGCATGTTAAAGATAAAGCAAGAACATAGATGAATCAAACAACACAGACATATTGAATGATTAAATAAACCTTAATTGATTAAAACATGAGTTGGAGGAAGTACAATAGGGTTTTTAGGCCCTAAAATCGTCTCTAATAGCTGCTAAACGAACTAGGGTTTGAACCCTCTTTTTATTCTAAAGTTACACACACAAAACCCTAAATTCGGGTTTGTATATATAGAAAAAATGCTGTGATGGCGTCGCGTTTTAGTCATGACGCCGTTGATGTGTTGTAGTGTAGGGTTGTTTTTTTATATGATTCAAGTTTTAAATTTATATTTTGCCGACTCAACCAAAAACAACACTTCAACGGGCAGTGTACCCAATCGGTAGTAGTTTCGTGGTGAGTAGAGGTTAAATCTATCAATTTAATTAATATCTTGGTTATCTAATCTATGTTAATTCTATTCTAATCCTATGTTAAACGTATGTCAGTCTAAATCCTAATTCTAATGGAAAAGGGGAGTTTTTAGCCTGAGAGACTGGCACGGTTTGGTTGATGACTACAATCAATTCAAGAAATTGTTACCCACGCAAGCTAATTAATAAAAGATAAAAGAGCGGTCGAACCTTATATAAGAAAACTGTATTAACCATTATTAATTCGATTAGAACGTTGGTTTGTTTATTAAGTGCAATGATTTCTTCTCTCGAGGTGGCATATCATTCTTAAGACTTAGGCGTTACATCATCCTAAGACCTAGACACGTTAATTCTGTCACAATTAAAGCATCCGCATAAAGCATCCTTATTTGCTGATTATAATCTATCTTAGGGATTAAAGCAATGGTGATCTTGTTAAACCCTAGCTCATAGAGACTTTACCCACTTACCGCTTAATGGCAATCTATACACTAGTAGTCCACTTGTCCAACTATCCAATGGAATCAAAACGTTATTTGTTGAATTATCTAGGTCACCTGCTAGTCAACACGATCAATAAACCATTGGCAATATCCAATTAACTAGTTAAGCCCGAAGCGTATCCTAGACACAGACTTAGAAGGACAATATTTGTGTAACTATTATTCTAGGTGTATAAATTACTATATGGAGAGCTATCCCGGACTCTAGATCCGCTTGGTCCACTTAGCTAGATCCAGTTGAATGATAGGTCGCATACAAAAGCGCGTAAACAAGTATAAATTGATAAACATAAACAAGCATACAACGATAAATCAAGAAATCGATATAAACAAATACCAAACATTCAGATCTTCATAATAATGGCTAATACCCGAAGGTATTAGCCTTCAAATGTCATAATAAATACAAGAGTAATAATTTAGCCAAGGTAAACTAACCGAGTTAACGAATGATACCAAAAACTGAACGATTACTAAAGTATATGGAATTACACGATGTCTCCTATGGAATTGAATACGTTGCTCGACCTCTTATGCTCTTTTTCTCTTCTGAAAATCAAATTTTGTGGTTTAGGTATCGAGAATATGATTTAGCACACTTAAAACTCGTTTTTAAGTTTTCTATTTATAATGTCTGGAATTCGGTTTAATACGGTGTATCCAATGGGTTGGATATGGTGTATTGGGGATTTCTTAAAGTAGGGACCACGTTTGATATCTTCCAGAATATTATATTGATTCCATATCTTAAATACGGCGTATTAATCTTTAATCTTTTGTGGTCTTTGGTGAGTGCAGGCACGGATACGCCGTATCTTCTTGATGGATACGGCGTATTGGTCTTCAGAATAGTAATCTTCAAAATATCTTCATTTAAGCTCCATAATGCGCGCCTTTTGCTATGTTTCACCAATTACTCCATAATTACTGTAATTCTCAAATACAAACTATTAAGTAACAATTATTTGCAATAACTATACAAAATGGGTTAATATCGTGGGATAAACGATGCTATAAAATAGAAGTTATTTGATGTCATCAAATATCCCCCCACTTGAATCCTACTGATCCTCAAGTAGCCTTTAGAAGTTTACAAAAATGCATCCCTAAGGATATTTTCCGTTAAAGCATTTTTTTCGATCTTTTCATCAACCTAAACCTGAAGACACTAACCAAGAGAAACTCTATCTTCTGCATATGGCTCTTTGTGGCCTGATGCGTGTGGAGAGCATTTATAGGAAAAATTATATCCTGGTGATTGTAAATGATTACTCACGATTTACTTGGGTCAAATTTCTAAGATTAAAGGATGAAGCTCCTGACGCTATCATTAAATGCATCAAAAATATTCAAGTTTGTTTGAATGCCACAGTCTGTAATGTTAGAACAGATAATGGAACTGAATTTGTAAATCACACACTTTGAGAATTTTATGAAAATGTTGGCATCTCACATCAAACATCTGTTGCTCGCACTCCACAACAGAACGACGTTGTAGAAAGACAAAACCGAACTCTAGTGGAAGCTGCTCGTACAATGTTGATATTTTCAAAAGCTCTATTATTTCGATGGCCAAAGCAATCAATACATCTTCTTATACCCAAAACAGTTTCTGAACCGTCCCTGATACAACAAAACTCATATTAGCTGATCAACTCACAAGAAACCGGATTTATAGTATCTTTATGTCTTTGGTTCACTCTGTTATCCGACAAATGATAGTGAAGATTTAGTTAACAAACGCAAAGGCCGATATGGTATTTTTGTTGTTACGCACGCCACAAAGTACGACGCTTTCGAATCTATAACCAGGAGAACCCAAAATATTATGAAACTATCAAAACCTTAACTATAACCACATTTCTATTTCAGCCATCAAAGTCCTCCGTGCCACTACATTCCGGAACAAGTATGTAATGATACATATATATTATACTATTATATAAATAACTTATGTTATTTACAAATTGGGTTGTTATTAGAACAATGTCTTCTCCCAACCACTCTACTTCCGATCTTGATGATGCTTTTTCCTCTATGAATATTCTTAACTATACTTCGGTCTCACCGGATTATTTCCTACCTTCAGCGGGAAGCAGATCTTTTAACTCTTTAGAAAACTATAAAGATAATATGATCCCACCGGTATTCTCATCTTTCTATAATAATCCTTATTTGAAGGACGTACAAGCATTTTATGCTAAGGAATTACCAATTTCACCATCAGATCCTACTACTTCACCAGCTATTTTGACTCCATCTCCGGTATTACCACCATCACTACTATTTGATCCCCGATATTTCTTTGTTCCTGAAGAACTATTACCACCTAAGAAGCAAATCCATTCCCTGTCTTCTTCCTCAACTACGTTATCTAATTTATCTCGGAATTAAACCTGTGATTTGGTATCACCATCTTTCTCAATTTATACTCCTACCCCACCTTAGATATTTGAAATAGGAAAATGTTCAGTTAAGATGCATCTAAAACATCATGAGGAACAAGTCGAAGATATTTTGAATTACTTAACTCTCTTTTCACCGCAATGAGAAAATGGAAGAAGGACGTATTAATGATAATGAACTAAAGACCGAACTTAAGAGAATCCGTACTCAGATTATCAAACTTCAAAAGAAGCGGTTAGGGCAAAAGGATAAGATTGCCTTTGCTCACTATAGAATTTCCGATCTTGAACAAATCATTGAGAAAATCCAAGCTCGTCACCAAACAAATCAGGAAGATCTTTAGGATGTCATTTACCGGATCAAAATCATCAAGCTATTAGACTAGTTATAAATTTAATATAGCTATGAGATGTGCGGTATAAATAAAAACGCTTGTCAAATCTTGACTATGTACAGTAAGAAGGCAAGTTATTTATAAAGGCAATCTTGTTTCGTATCTTATTGTTTCCAACTTATCGCTCTTTCATCATCATTTCCACCAATTGCATCATTATCTCCGTCTTCATGAATCATACCATAACCCCTAAGTGCTTAAAATTCAAAAATAAGCATTTCTCTTTAAGCATTTTAAGCATCACATTCTCTTTTATTACTTTTCAAAACTTATGATATCATTCTTACTACGTGTTATCCTTTGTTGATAGAATGCCTCCCAAAAGGACGTCAACATCTGAAACATCAGCCATAACTTTAGCTGCCATCCAGCAACTAATTAATGATGGCATTTCCTCAGCTCTGAAAGCACAAGCTGCATCAATGGCAAGTGCTAGTAATCCCAATAGGAACACCGGACCTACTAGAACTCCTATAGCAAAAACAGGAAACTATAAAGAGTTCATTAGCTGTCAACCTTTCTACTTCAATGGTACGGAAGGAGCAGTTAACCTCATCCGCTGGTTTGAATGTACTGAATCGGTGTTTTCTCGTAGCACGTGTGCCGAGGAAGACAAAGTGACATTTGCTACCGGTACTTTAACCGATGATGCCCTGTCCTGGTGGAATTCATACGCCCAACCCATCAGAATAGAACAAGCCAATAGGATCACTTGGACCGAATTGAAAAGGTTCTTAACCAATAAGTATTACCCTCGAACTGAAGACAAGAAAATGGAAGACGAATTTTACAACTTGGCCGTGAAAGGAAATGATCTTAAGACTTATATTAGGAGATTTCAGGAATTAGCCGTCTTATGCCCAAACATGGTACCAAACGCCGAGAAACTTATGGAAGTCTTCATTAGTGGATTACCTAGAAGCATTGAAGGAAATGTTACTGCCTCGAAACCTCAAACTTTGGAGGAAGCCATCAACATAGCCCAGAGATTAATGGATCAGATAATAAAGCGTGATTCTGTGCAAGAAACCAATAATCACAAACGAAGGTTTGAAGATAGAAGAAACACCAACAACAACAACTATCCCAATGAACACAACAATAATAACCACTCCAACAATCACAATCACAACAACTACCAAGATAACCGCAACAATCACAACCATAACAATGATTACCACCACCAGCAGAATAGAAGACAAGAAGCCTTCAGAAATTATACTGCCACCAACGGATATACTGGAAATCGTCCTTTGTGTGAAAGATGCACCCTACATCACATAGGTCCTTGTACTGTCAAGTGTTAAACTTACAACAAGATAGGTCACCAGACCAAGTACTACAAAAACAAAAGACCAACCACTAGAAACGATCTACAACATATCCGTAATTTGTAATGCCCGTGGAAAGAAAGAACATTATGCAATCAGTGCTCAAAAGCAAATAATTGGGCCACAGGAAAGCATACTTAGAGAAAAAAGCTTGCTTTTGTTCACTTTAGAATTCCTACCCTAGAAACAACTCTCGAGGATATTCAAAGTTTCATCAGAATCTTCTTCCCAACTAAAACCCCAATCATCAAGCTACAATCCTTGTCATTTATTACTTTATCTAGAATTTTACTATGAGATACGTAGCATAAGTATCAACTCTTTTTAGAGTTTCATATGTAAAGCTATCCATGAAAATAAAAAGTGATAGAATCCGTTACATCTTGTTATCTGATGATATCAAAACTCGACATTATTTGTCAATTCCATCGATTCTATTATGTTCAAACTCTGAATACTCTCCTCATACCTTTGCAACATAAATTTTCATCCTCGATTATATGGGCGTCAGTACAATCAACATCTCAATATTATCTAACCATTCATGATCATATCAATTTCTATACATTACCGTTTTGATATCATGTTTTATGCTTAGGTAAGAACAAATTATGATCATCTTATTGAAATGAATTAGGTCACTTCTTCATTTGAATAAGGAAATTATAAATCTCCGAACTATGAATTTATAAATTCTCTCTGAACTATGAATTTATAAATTCTCAGTTACAAGGAGTTGAACGCTTCTTTTTGTAAGTGACAAATTATAAATAAGTAGGCTTAAGTATATAACATACGTACAAACAAGTTTCTTTCAATCCGTTTGTACAAACAATTCCTTAATCATTATAATTATTACCTTCATCATCTGTTCATTTCAAAATCTGTATCTCACGTGATTAGCAACTCTCTTACAAATTCATAATCATTCCTTGACATCACTCATTCCATGATCTCCGTATTCTAAAATTCTCTGTTATATTCTGCAACGTAATAACAAGGAAACACACAAGAATCTATACAATGTCAAATGATTTCAATACCACTAGGTATGAAAATTTTGACAAAGACTTGTGATAGCATTCTTATTCAATGTTAACTTTTAAAGGTTAATGAATAACGATTCTTTGCGATCAGAGTAGCGCAGCAGAAGCATGGTAGGCCCATAACCCACAGGTTCAGTAAATCAAAGTATTTCATCCACCCAGGTTCTATCAGGATCTGGAGAAATTCTATTGGCTGTCATCAAAAGGTGTGGTCTTGAAAATAAGTAGACGTGTGAAAGGAGGTAATTATAATTATGGTGCGCAACATAATTATAAATGCATCACACACGTGGACTTGTGACCTTGATTAGCCTAACATAAAAATCAAATTCATGCCTATTCCCAAACAATACCACTATAACTTTCAATTAAATCTCGGGACGAGATTTCTGTAAGGGGTGGAGACTATAACAACTCAGAATTTTCATCAACCTATTTTACTATGATCACAATTGTACGGGGAAATTTTTTGCTTTATTACATTACTTGCATTGTCAATATCTCAATATATAATGTAATTTGCATAACTAAAGTAGACGAGCTCACGCAACCTATCTATGGCAATCCTGTCTTCATATAATGCACAAGCAAACACACAATATGTCAAGTCAATATCATCATATCCTTATTACAAAGTACATTATTCCTATAATGTACCATTCGCAACGTTATATCAAAACGGGCTTTAAACCGTTTATCCGTAACCTCTAAACCCTAACTCCATGAAGATTTAATATCTAAAGTGAATGTACACGCTAATAAAGCATATATAACAATAATATAAACATTTCATTGAAATATAAACATCCTCTAAAGTTTTCGAAGTATCAGTATCTTCAAAGAATAAAGTATAAGTCATTAAGCCATGACGATCGAGAAATAACCGTTTTAACCTCGCGTTTTCATTCTAAATTTCTTCACCATCACGATTGTGTACAAGATACTACAATTAACTATACAATGTGTAAACCCTAATTATTCTATTCATAAACTTTCATACACATTTTTACTCTTAAAACCCTAATTCAAAACCCTAAACCCTAAAACCAAGCTGGGGAAATACTACACTACGAGTCCCTTTCCTCTCGTTTTTTATTCCATTTTACTACACTAGAACCAATACGCAAATAATTGTAATAACATTATTTACAACATTTTTCAACCAATTACATCCATCATTCACCAATTAACAACCTTGTAACAAGAAATAATCTGAGAAAACTCCTAATTATGCCCTAATTGGAACTTTGGGGACCCCGTTTACCTCGTTTCTAACCATTAATCCCTGAACAATTCAACAAAGAGCTATTGTAGACACATGAAAATGAATTTACAATATCATTCTCTTTCAATATATTAACAATGTACAAGGAATTTGAAGCCTAGAAAAACAATAACTAATTTGAATGCAAGCCCTAAATAGACCCGCGGGCTTAATCATGTCCATTTTGTACCCATTTTTATCTTAAACCACCATCAAATTCATTAATAACTAGGCCCAGGGTCAGTATCCTATCACCATGATCAAATGTACAGACGAATTATAAAGCCTTGAAAGTCAAAGAAACCCAATCGAACCTTTATGAACCAACGCATAATTTTTCCATTTTTAACTCCGTTTTAAACCAAACCACATCTAAAGTTTTAGTTAATAGATTCATATTAAAACCCTTAAGGACGATTGCATTAATCATTCCTTGATCAAATGCCCACAAATTATTGGCCAAAACTTGAGTTCGATACCCGTATAATTACCATAAACAGACTCTCGTTCTTGTATTCCTTCATTTTAACCCATTTTAAAACCAACAAAACCCATGTGCAAGCACCTCCATGACTCACCCACATGCACCCTAAGAAGCTTATGCAGCAGCTACAACATTTTTTTGGTCCAAATTAAAGCCACATCTCCCCTCTTTTGTCCAAAACAGCCGCCGGCAAAGCATCAATATGTGTCCACCACCTCACATCAACAGTCCTAAGACCTCCACAAATCCTTTTCATAAGCCTCAACACATCATACAATATTACCGTCGACACATGTCTTGGATCCGATCTTGAAGCTTTCTTACTCCTCTTGCTTCCAAATTAGTATAAATAGAGGTCATATGTGTTCATTCAAACTCGCACCACCCATCTCCTCTCTCAAACCCATAAGGCAGCAATCCTGTGCTCCCATATGATCCTAGGATCATTAAAAAAGTTCAAGAAGTGAAGCCCTGAAGAATTGAAGCCTTGGAGTGAAGATACAAGGCGTACGAGTGGAAATACTACCCGAAAACGACTCAATTCCATTCCACCATTTTTGCTCCTTGAAGCTCAAACCCAGGTTCTAGATATTCTACTACTGCTACTACACTCTTATAATGTTCATATGATCCTAAATATACTCTTGTTAAAGTTTCATAACTCAATTCATGCTCATTTTCCATTTTGATCCAAAACCGTACACCCGAAACCCTAATTTCACGTTTTTCTTAAAACTAAATGTTATAATGATTAAATATTGTTATAATCTGTCATAGCAAGCTAAATAATTGTTAAAATACCTACTTTATTGATCGTTAATTAAACTTGCGTCTACTTTAAAACTTCATATTTTAGTTTGATTATAATTTATAAATATCTTTTGAAATGTTATAATAACATGCATGTCACAATTGGACATAGTTTTGTTGATATAAAACCATAGAGCAAGGGGTATAAATCGTGAACTTTCTGAAACTTATAACTAAGGGGTCTGAAAATGTCATTTTATCAAACTATAACTATAGGGTCTATTTATGTCCACTCTTCAAAGTCCAAGGTTCTAACTTGGCATCTTCTTATCAAATTGAAGGACCTCTCTCAGTCGTAAAAATGCAAACATCCAAGGACATTTTTTGCAACTTTTCAAACTCAAGTCTAAAATGAAACGATTTTGAAAAAGTTATAAAATCATGTTTAAAACCTTTAAGACCAAACTTTAATTAACGCTTCTAGTGCATAACATATCCATATATGATCCAAAAAACGCTTAAAACTGATTATAACGATCACAATACTAGGGAGACTTTATATTTAAGAGTTTTTTCATCTTGTATTACATTCTGATTGAGATGTTGTGTTTACATTTAAAGTGACCCTAGCTCCTCATGACGTTTAACCTGAATGACTTTCAGATGTATGAATGCCCAAACTGTGATACAATAATCCAAACTCTTTCTAATCAAAACTCATAACTCTTAAAACCTAAGTTCTAGAGTACAATCACTCTAAGACTCAACATATTTACTCAGGTTGTTGACGTGGATCTTGTTTAATTATTCTCACTTTTATCTATATCACTGCAACCTTCCCGCGTATTTAAGATTGTGATAGGTCTGCCTTTCATTTTGAATTATTTTATACATCTACCTATCAGGTGAAGTTCATACCTCGCCTTACTTATTTACATGTTTTTTAAAACCCGCGAGTGATACATGTCTTGTTAGCAAAACTCATTTTACTATACTCGTAAATTACTTGTAACAATGTATTACTTTTTTCAAAAGACTAATACATGCCTTAAAACCATGAATACAAGTATTTTTACAAGTTATATGCTATCCTGATACACTAATTAACAGGAGCGCTGTCTAAGTACATTATTCCCTAAGTCCTCATTATCATTTCAGGACCATTAAAACTTTCGGGTGAACGCAAAATTGGTGGATAGATCTATCCTGGATTGACGAATCCTGTTTGTGTTAGCCGGATAGGTTAATCGCCACAAACACAGACACTATATTTGAATTCTCTCTCATAGGTATATGGCAATACCTACACCGATTGCCATTATCTCTCTATATATAATCACATCATTTTGGGTATATAATACACTATCAGTTTTGTGTGCCATGAGCTTAGTCCAACTATACTACTACCCAGCTATACAATACATAACAAGACCAGATAGACCAAACAAACATAACGCAGTAATGACACAGTTACTATAATAATTGTATTCGTTTGCAATTAATACAAATAAAAAGGGTATATAATAACATTAACTCAACCAAAGATCATACCAATAACATTTTCATAATAATTGTTTTGTACAATTATTACACTATGACTTGTATTCAAACTGTTTATCAAACCTATGAATTTCACTCAACCTTTATGTTGACTTTTTAGCATGTTTATCTCAGGTTATTGAGTAATATACGGCACGGAGTGGCATGGACATGAAGATGGCTAAAACTTGTTATCATTCACATTGTATGTAACTAGATTTTGGGACTTGCCTTTGTAAAACTCTGATTTGAAATGAATGATAACATATCTTTTAAATAAACGTCTCTTTTGGGTCGTTTTCTATGATTATGATTGTTGTATCCATGAAGTAATACCCCAGATTAGCTTTCGCTGCTATATTGTAAAAATGGGGGGTGTTACAAAATAATAAGCCAAAATTCGAATCATCGACATCCAAATCAAGGGAAGTTACTAAAAATTAAATTGAACCGGACAACCTTATTTATTAAACATTTATGCATATAAGCGAGACAAGCTACTGGGAGAAAAAGCCACAATTAATACTTATGAGCTTGAAAGAAAACCAATTATTCTACGTTTAATAACATGACTTATAATCGACTCTATCATTTCTCGTTCTTCGCAATTTAAAATCTCTAAGAAAGAGACTCGCGAATGCTTAGCCTAGCGAATTAAGATCGACACTTTAACAAGTCACATAGACTGGCAACAATCTTTATTCTAATAAATCGAGTTCGGCATAATGGATAAGCCTACATAAGACTAGCAACAAACTCGACTTAAATATGTTAAGGAAAAAGCTAAGGTATAAAACCGGTCGGATCAAAATTTATTTCTCGTTCTCACCTTTATTTGTGTCAAAACACTTATTACATCACTTTATTCCAACATTTATCACTTTTTTATGCACAAAAATTTAAAATTTTTGCTATTTTTCACATAAATCACATATTTTTGGTGGAAAAATAGGTTACGTGAGAACAACAGTTGTAGGTATAATCAAATTGATAGATTCCCCCCTCCCCCCATACTAAAACTACACATTGTCCTCAATGTGAAATTGTCACCCCCATACTAATTTCAATGCATAATCTTGATATAAAAAGGGTCTCTACGTAAATATAAAGATCTAACACACGTAAAAATATAATATATAATACTATGGAAAATTACCAATTTACCCTTGAGGACAAAGGTAAAAAGGAAATTCTTCAAAATATATATAATATACTACGTATATTAACCGGTAAGTGATTACCGGGTCGTATCCCAAAGAAATGTGAATTGATACCCTCGATTCAGTTTGGACAATGTTATGAATGATTTTCAACTTTTTGATTGATTTTCTACGACTAAAAACAATTAAAACAATTAAATGCAAGTAAAATAACTAAACACGCGGACGAAAAACGGAAATGACAAAATAAACCCTAATTAGCACCTTAACCTAGAATTTGAATTAATAATCTAATTCTATGAGTAAAAATAAAGGGATTTGCAAAATTTGAAAACTTAACGATAAAATTTGAAAGAAATCACAAAAACGAATAACGGGAATCGAAAACCGAGCCCTAAAAGCTAAAATGCTCAAAAATAAACATACGAGAGTCAAACTAATTTTCCTACGTTCTAAATGATAAAAGAAAATTTTCTAAAAAAGATTTATATTTTTTGATTATTTTTCTTTTTTTATGATTTTTTAAAGTTTTTAATGAAATTAAATGTTAAAAAATACTAAACGAGCTATAAAAATTCTAGAAAAATTACAGAAAATAGATTATACTACTTAAATCCTAGGAAAAATAAGCCCGAGATCACAACTTATTAAATAAGCCGTGAAATAAGCTTAAACAGCTTAATAGGCTTATAAAGCTAAAATGTGTATAAAAGTTAAATGGTGTGAGAGTCTAATGGAAAAGACCCAAGGGCACAGCGCTAGTGTGTGGTGTGTGTAGAGTTATAAAGGGTTGAGGTGTTGAGGTCGGGGGTTCGAGTCTTGCTCACCCCCGACTTCCACTTCCCTTTTTTTTGTTTTTATAAAAAACTTAAAGAACAAAAGTTGTAGACATTTTTTTTAAGCAACTTTAATAAAAACAGCTTAACTTAAAACATAAGAATTTAGCACTCAAAAAGCCTTATGATAAGCTGTGTAACAATAAGGAAACTGATAAGACCAAAAAGCTACTGTTTCTCTTATAAGCTTGCCACAACTACTCAAATTGAGCCAAGTTTTGAATAAAAGTGGTCCTAGATACTTATGATACCTACAACCAAATTTGAAAGATAACTTAACTAAGAACACTATAGGCTAGCTAATTTGATGATCTAAAAGGCTAACTCAGAAATAAGCACTAAAAGCTTAAAAACAACTTAAGCTAAAATGCTTAATAAGCTAAAACAGACCCTAAGCTTTTGGAATCTTATCAACCTACTAGCATTCTATGACTCCAAACCATAAAAACACCTCCTAAAATCTAGAAAACTAAATTGAAAAGCTAAATATTAGTTACTACTGTTTTTGGTCTTTTTAAGGTTTTATTATGAAATTTAAAAGCTAAATTCCCTATGAAATAAGCTGAAATGTGAAAAACAAAATTTAATCTACTTTAACCTATATCTAATCTAATAGCTAATTGAACTTTAGATTCTAAATCTTACAAACTCTAGCTTAAATGAAGCTGAAAAGACAGCAGTAGTAAACTGGTACTACTGCTGATGCAATTGGCCAAATGGTCAAAACAACAATGCAGGTGACCTTAATGGTTACTCCTGCACTAGACACTCCTATTGAGTGTCTAAGAACACCTAGCAAACAAAATCCATGCCTAGGAAGGCTTGGATCAAATTTTAACAATCTAAGTAAAAAGGAAAAATCCCCTGGTGCAGGAACAAAGGTTTTGAGCTTAAACTTTTTAGATTATGACATCTAATTTGAGACAACCACTTAACTACTGATTTTGATTGATAATGAAATTAACTCAAAGGGGGAAGGGGGGGGGGGGGGGTGGGGGGGGAGGAGGGGGGGGGGATGGAGATTGCACAACTCATTTTGACTTTAAGGAGTCAAATCTCACTAAACCAAACACCCCTTTATACATGACAGATTCAACTTAAGCTTATGAAACTTAAAAACTATTGAATCAAACTTAGATACCAGATAACTATTAGCTTATAACAAGCTTGATAAAAGTAATTTCAACAATCAAATTACTAGAAACTAAGAATCTACAAAGTTTTTTGTTTTTTTATTTTTTTAATTTTTTTTAAAACTATGCTAACTATTTTTGGTTTTTTAATGATTTTTAAGACAGAAAAATGCAAAACTAAGATCTAAGCTATATTAACTAATGATAGATGATCAATTAAGACTAATAAACATATAAGATGATAATAAGAACAAATAAGCTAACTAGAAAGCATAATAAGCATTTGATAAGAGAACCTAGCAATTCCCCATTTAAGCTAGAAATTTAAGATAGTTTAGATTAAAGAAAACTTACCGGAAACCTTAGCAAAACAAAGGTTACAAAAGCTCAAATGGGCATCTACAAGCTCTGGCTTATCCTAAGATAAGCCAGTATAAGTCCATATGAGTTCTTCCCTTTTAAACTCATCTTCCAAAAGTTACAGTCCAAATAAGCAAAGGTACTTTTAAGCTGATTTTAAAGTTTTGAGTATGATTAAAGCTAAAATAAGCTCAATCACAAGCTTATAGACTTGTGAGAGCTGAAATGAGCTTAAGTGAGCTTATGAAACAGTAGCTTAACATTAGAGCTTATTGACAGTAAAAGAGTGAATTTAAGAGTAAACACTTAAGAGAGATTAAGTAAGCTTTTCATTAACAAAATTTTGATTATATTAAGTGAAATTTAAGAGTACAATTGGAAATGGAAATGGAAATGAAAATTTTCATAAGCTATTTTCTACTAAGCTAAAAAAACTACTAAGCTATATCCCCTAATGTGTATGAGAGTATGGGTATTTATAGTATCCAGCTGAAGCTTCTAGTCCTCTTATCAGTTACACGCTCCTCTCATCATTGGCCCTTAGATTCCTTCAATGATTGGATAATGATCTTGGACCGTTGGATCAAAATTAGGCTCACATGGATTGCCAGCGTGGCATCGTGGCTTAGTTTGTTTTGCTTCATTTGTGAGTGTAGTAGTAAAAGAATCCACCCACCGTTGTGCTTCTGTCATTCCACGTGGTCATTCTTCACATGAGATTGGCCAATAGGGTGCGTTTTATGATGTATAACTCTGCCCATGTGTACTTTGCCCCTTGAATTATCCTTTATATCCCTCAATTGGTAAAAGCCCTTTGATTTTGACTCGTGGTAAAAGGTTGGGGACGATGAATAGTGTCAACAAACTTTCCCGCTCTTTTTTTACTATAAGAGGTGCGTTTAATTTGTGTTTGACCCGGGCTTATTTTATCCTTTGACTTGGGTTTAGGCTTTGGGTTTTATAAAGAGAGATAACAAGTGTTAAACTTTTATAAATATAATGTAACGCCGTTAGGTTTTATAAGGATTATTTTTGTGAATTGTCTTATAAATAGGGACTGGTTTTGTGGTATTTTTGAGATTTTTGTCTTGTTGGTTGGCTTTGAACCAAGGTTGGACTGAGAAGTTGACCATGCTGACTTTAACTTTTTTTGTAAGAAAACTTCCGGCTCTTTTGTGTGCTTCTTCCGTTCCTGTGTTCGTTTTGCCCAGTTTTAAACCGTTTTCTTTGTGGTTTTTGCAATATTCGCACCTACACACAATCACAAAGACAAAACACGCAATAACAAGCCTTTTATTGCATACATTTTTGGGTCTTTTAGGGATCTATTTTTGATATAAAATGGATATGGAGTATTCAACACATATCAATCCATCATCTTCATCTCCTCTCCCTTCAAAAGAACTTCATGTTGAGGAACTTAAAATCGTAAAATCTTCTATTGATGATCCTCTGGAGCTTGAGCTCAAGGATCTACCTTCTCATCTTGAGTATGCATTTTTGGAGGGTTTCGATAACCTACCGCCATAATTGCTAAAGACCTTAAAGAAATGAGTAAGGTCCCGACTTCTAAAGGTTTCAAAGGCACACAAGCGCCATCGCTGGAAAATCATCCGATATAAAGGCATCGACCCTCATTTTGAACTCACAAATATTAATGGAGGATGACTCAAACCGGAAAATTCAACATCAAAGACGGGTTAACCCAAAAATTCACGAGGTTATCAAAAAAATGAAGTTATCAAACTCCTTGATGCCGAATTGATTTATCATATCTTCCGATAGCCTATGGGTTAGCCCCTTCCATTGTGTGCCCAAGAAAGGTAGTATAACCGTGATTGAAAATGATGACAATGAATTGATACCTACTCGATTAATTACGAGATGGCGTGTATGCATTGACTACCGAAAGTTAAATGATGCCATCCATAAAGATCATTTTCCATTACCATTTATGGACCAAATGCTTGAGAGACTCGCGGGAAATGAATACTATTGTTTTCTGGATGGTTTCTCAGGTTACTTTCAAATACCAATTGACCCGAAGGACCAAGAGAGGACCACCTTCACTTGCCCTTACGGAACTTTTACCTACCGACGCATGCCTTTTGGCTTATGTAATGCTTCGGGCATGTTCCAAAGGTGCATGATGGCCATTTTCCACGACATGATCGAGGAAACAATGGAGGTCTTCATGGATGATTTTCTCGGTCTTCGGTGATTCTTTCTCTTCATGCCTCTCCTATTTAGACAAAATGCTCAAAAGGTGCGAAAACACCAATCTTGTTCTAAATTGGGAGAAGTGCCATTTTATGGTCAAAGAGGGCATCGTCCTTGGCCATAAAAGTTCTAAGTCCAGGATTGAGGTCGATAGAGCCAAAGTTGATGTAATAGCAAAATTACCTCATCCCACAACAGTCAAAGGAGTTAGAAGTTTTTTAGGACATGCCGAATTTTACCGTAGGTTTATTCAAGACTTCTCAAAAATCTCCCGACCAATGACCCACCTTCTAGAGAAAGAAACCCCATTTGTCTTTTCCAAGGGATGTGTAGAGGCATTTAATGCCCTTAAGAATAAATTAAACGAAGCACCAATTTTAGTTGCCCCCGATTGGGACCTATCGTTTGAGATTATGTGTGATGCTAGTGACTTCGCGGTAGGTGCGGTCTTGGGGCAACGTAAGACCAAACATTTTCAACCGATACACTATGCAAGAAAGACTATGACTGACGCTCAAGCTCATTATACTACTACGGGAAAAGAGCTTTTAACCGTAGTATATGCTTTCAAGAAATTCCAGCCATATCTTATCTTGTCGAAAACAATAGTATATACGGACCACTCGGCTCTTAAGTATCTTCTCGCTAAACAAGATGCTAAACTGAGATTGCTTCATTGGATTCTCCTACTCTAAGAATTTGATGTTATTATCTGTGATAAAAAAAAGGCGCGGAGAATCTAGTGGCCGACCACTTGTCTAGATTAGAGAACCTCCACCAAAGTGAGCTCGAGAAAAAAGAAATTATGGAAACATTTCCTCTCGAGACACTTGGTATGGTGACTTTTCTTGGTGATGCTAGTACCCCATGGTTTGCCGATTTTGCAAATTACCATGTGGGGAATTTTGTTGTGAAAAGGATGTCGTCCCAACAAAAGAACAAGTTTTTCAAAGATGTTAAGCACTACTTTTGGGACGACCCCTATTTGTTCAAGATTTGTGCGGATCAAGTAATTCGACGGTGTGTTTTTGGCCAAGAAGCTCATGATATCCTCATGGCTTGCCATAATGGACCCATCGGGGGACATCATGGTGCCAACTACACCGGTAAGAAAGTCTTTGATGCCAGATTTTATTGGCCGACTATTTACCGAGATGCCCATGACTTGGTCACACGGTGTGATGCTTGTCAACGTCAAGGAAAAATCTCACAAAGGGATGAAATGCCACAAAATGCAATCCAAGTTTGTGAGATCTTTGACGTATGGGGCATCGATTTTATGGGACCGTTCCCATCTTTACGGGGGAACAAGTATATACTCGTGGCCGTCGATTATTTGTCAAAATGGGTTGAAGCGAAAGCGCTCCCCACCAATGACGCCCGAGTTGTTTGCAAATTCTTAAAATCTCTCTTCGCCCGATCTGGGACCCCTCGTGCTATCATTAGTGATCGCGGTACCCATTTTTGCAATGACCAATTTGCAAAGGTCATGCTTAAATACTAAGTTACTCACCGTCTCTCTACCGCGTATCACCCACAAACAAGTGGGCAAGTTGAGGTTTCAAATCGTGGTTTGAAACGCATTCTTGAGAGGACCGTAGGTAAAAACTGTGCTTCGTGGTCTGATAAGTTAGATGACGCCTTGTGGGCCTTCCGTACCACATTCAAGACACCCATCGGGTGCACTCCTTACAAGTTGGTGTACAAAAAGGCTTGTCATCTACCCATCAAGCTCGAGCATAAGGCCTACCGGGCCTTCAAACATTGTAATTATGACCTTGTTACCGCGGGCAATCACCGAAAAGTTCAAATGAATGAATTAAATGAACTTCGTGATCAAGCCTATGAGAACTCTTTGATCTACAAAGAGAAGACAAAGAGGATCCGTGACTCTAAGATCAAGAACCGTGTTTTCAACGTTGGTGATCGAGCCCTCTTTTTTAATTCTAGATTAAAGATTTTCTCGGGCAAGCTTAAGACCCGCTGGACTAGACCATTCACCGTTACCCAAGTATTTCCATATGGCACCGTCGAGTTATCTCAAACCGACGGGCCAAACTTCAAGGTGAATGGTCATCGACTTAAGCACTACTTTGGAGGGGACATACCACTCGTGGTTGTCCCGGATCTCCAAACATTTCCCATGGACAACTAAATTTAGGGACGGGTCAAGCTAAGTAACCTTAAACAAGCGCTTCGTAGGAGGCAACCCATGCTTATCCTTCTATCTTCTTTCTATTTTCTAATAAGTGTAACGTAAGGAGGTGTGCCTCTTCCATTCTCGTGTGCTTGTGTTTTTGTGATGATTGTCCAGGATTGTCCCGGATGATTATGAAGCCTCTCGTGCTCATGGTTTTGTCCTTCGTTCACTAGAGCTTCAACATTCTCAGCCTCATTATGGGAATCCAATATCCAATCTTATCGACTAACATTTATCTTTGAGCATGCCTAATAAACGGCTTTAGATTTATGTAGAGACCCTTCTTAAAACATTGAGGACAATATTCAATTCTAGTATGGGGGGGTCTATTGATAAGTGTTAAATTGTATACATAAAATACCCAGGATTTCGCCAATAAAAGCCAAAAATATGCCAAAAGATGGAAATATGTGTGCTTTTGTGTCTCAATGTGCAGGAAAGGATATTAAAGTCAAAAAGAGCAAAAACGAGCAAAAACCGACAAGAAATGAAGAGACAAGTAATCAAGAGAAAGATTTGAAGCCAATATCAAAAGCCGGATCAAGACTGTAGTCAAGGTCAAAGTCAAGAAAGTCAAGTCAAAGTTGAAGAGAAATGACCATTATACCCTTTGAAGTGAAAGATTAATACACAAAAAATCAAAACCATTCTTTGTTTATTAAACTACAAGGGCCAGAAGTGTAAATCTCTAAAGTCATATTACACTATACTTTGGAACAATGAAACACAAGGACTGGTTGTGTAATTACCCTTAACTTTTCAAACACACGCGGGCTTAAAACTTTTCTCCCTAACCGTCCTACAACCAATTTTCCCGCCAAAACTCGAACTAACCCAAACTTCTCCAAACTCCTTTCCTGTCTCTTCCAAATCACCCCACCTCGTATTTTACCATTTCCACATCATTTTGTACATGTGGCAGCTTCCCATTGGTCCGAACACATCACCATACATCATCAACGGTTTAAATTCAAATCAAAGAGATCCAAGGGCTTGGAATGATCGAAAGTTCTCATTCTCTCATCATCTTTTCCTATAAATAGGAGATTGTAATTCAGTTAGAGTAGTAGTTTTTAGAGAGTTCAATTTTCTTTGTATTTTTCTCTTTTCAATTTCGTGTACTGTTCATTTTTCGAATTAAGTTTTTTTTTAAAACTTTCAATTCAGTTGTATTCCTTGTTCTTTATCTTGTACTAATCTTCTTTTAAAAGTAATAAAGCTAATTGTTTTGTGTTTGTGTTAAAGTTTTCATGTTATAAGCTGAATTTAGCTAATAAGCTTAGAATAAGCTCCATTTAGCTTATTCTGTTTTTTTTTCTAGTTCACAAGTTGTTCAAATAGTGTTAGAAGCTTTTTAGAATACTGAATTTGTATATTAAAGTTCAAATATGGTCATTTGAGGTCAATGTGATTGAGTTTTGAAGCAATGAGGAGTGATAAGCTACTTTCAGCTTATTGAGCTTATAGCTTATTGGTTTAGAGGCTAAGGTGCCATTAGGATTGTGTTTTAAAGCCACTCACTCAGATAGAGTGGCTAGGGTCAGAGACTTCAATTCAAAGGTTTATCTTCTATATTTCATTTTTAGCATTTGAATCTTATTCTAGTAGCTTATTGCATTGTCTATTTTTGGTGCTTAATCCTGTTTAAAATTGTTTAGTTAGTTTAGAGATGCAAATGTCTTTAAGCTTTTGAAGTTAGAATCCATTTAGGTTTCACTTCTTAATATTCTGTCATAATAAGTAGGTTAAGCTAGCTGATAAACTAGCTTATTTCTTTTAATAAGCTTTAGTTTTTAGTGTTTAAATAGCTCAATTAGACTAGTTTTAGATAGAGTAGATAAAAGGTTTTTAGATATTTAGTTTAAAAATAGATTTCAAAAGCTGTTTAGAAGTGATCAAAAAGTTTAAGAAGTGTTTGGATTAACATAACTTTGACTCTTAAAGTCAATCACCAAAAGTTTAATTCATTACCTTCAGGTGAGTATTTCATTAGAAAACATGATTTATAAAGTTTCAGGGAAGTTAAGTTGCAATTTTGAAGATTCATATGGTTTGAAATAGTCTATAGCACCAGGGCACTGTCTAAAGTGCTCAAAAGTTGTTTTGTAAGTATTAGGTGATTTACAGCATTATTAGAGTTCGACATTTGTTAAAGTAGGTTTAGTACATATAGGTAGTTAGTTTAAGGGTTCTGAAACTTAGAGATTTTAGCTGATTTAAGGGTTTGGTCAAATTGTATCAGCATAAGCAGTTAGTATTAAGTTACTACTGATGTTGCTAACCATTTTTCTAGAAACTTTATAGCACTTAAAATTAGGAAGTAAGAATTTAGTTTTAAGCATTTTAGTAAAACTCCATTAGCTCTTTAAAGATCAACTTTTAATTTTCATTTTAAGCTTTTAGTCTAGTTTTTATGATCTTACAAAAGTAGTATAACTAGCAGCTTAGATTACTAGCTTATTTCTTTTTTATTTTTAAGTTCTAGTTGTTTTTTTTTTTTTTTATTTTTCTCTTTTTATCAAAAACCTTTTATCTAAGTTTACTCTATATTCTTAGGATAGCTTATTTTCAAAATTTCAATTTCTAGGATTTAGTTTTAAGCTAGGTGGCTTATTAGGATTTGCTTAATTTCAGTCATTAGCCTGAACTTTAGCTTTTTAAGAACAAAATTCTTGTTAATCTAGTTTTCATGTAGCTTATTTCTTTTTAGATATACCTAGTACACATCATAAGCTTCATTTAGCTTCTTTTGGTTTTCATTTTCATTAAGTAATAAGCTAGGAATAAGCCATAGTTTGAAAAAATAGAAATTTCAAATGAAAACCTTAGTTTCTGTAAAGCAGTATTAAAAGCTTAATTTTTAGCTTATCTAGTTAATAAAAGTTCAATGTGCTTTTGTTAAAGTTGTAGTGTATAAGCTCAGGTTTAACTTTGTAGTTTTAAGATTTTGCTAATTTTCATTTTTTTTAGATAAGCCAAAAATAAGCCAAATCGTAGGGTCTGTTTAGTACTTTTTCAATAGTTAAGGGTTTCCTGTTATCACTATAGTGTAAATTCCTTTTAGTTACCCCGCCTACCCTTTACTTTCATACTTTGCATTTTCTACCCTAGTCTTTTAGAATAATAAAATAGTTTTTATATTTTCAAAATTAGTTTTAATAAAATTAGGTTTAGGTTTTAATTAGCAAAATTAGGGTTCAATTGCTATATAAAAATTGGGCATTTTTATTTCATTAGATTTCTGCACCTTTTTAGTAGATTAAAACCATTTTTCTTTATTTTTCCAATTAAATTTGTATTTTCTAGAATTTAAAATAGGTTTTAAGTAATTTCTTTTTCTTAGGAAATTCATAGAAAATAGAAAAATAGTTGGAAAAATTTAATTCTTTTTGTAATAATTTTCTTTTTCATTCTAGTATTTTTGAAAAATAAAAATAGAATTTTAGTGTTAATTTTTAGAAAAAGTTTATTTTTAGTTAATTCATTTTTAAAAAAAAATTCATATAAAATTCAAAAATAGTTAAAAAATTTTAATTCTTTTTCCTAATTTTTTTTTAAATTTGTGATTTTTAGGTATAAAATTTGTTAAAAGTAGTGCCTTAGATTTTAAATTTCAGTTTTAGCTCACGTTTTTAATTTTCGTGTATTAAAATTTCGTGCTAGTTAATTGTTTTTAATTCTTTAATAGTTTCTATAGTTTAATTGTGCTATTATATTCGTAGTGTAATTCAAAATTCAAAAATCCTTTATTCATTCTTGACTCGAATCCGAATTATTTCCGAATCTCAATTCACGACTTCGTTGGGATACGACCCGAGAAGAAATACTTCCCGGTTAAAAATATACGTATTGTGTTTTCTTAAGTGAGATTTTATCCTTTTATTTCTCTTGTTTGAGAAGTAATTTGGAAAGAATTGTCACAGGATTTATACTATACATATATAAATTTGACTAGTGCTTACACAAGCACATTACCATGTAAGCACCCCCAAACTCAGGTAGCATGGAATGGGTAACAATGGTGGCTACGTCATAGTAAAACAATCAAATATAAGAAACGACCTTAAATGACGTTTTAAGATAAGGATTTCATTTGACGCCAATAGCAAAATATCATAGTTCTAACAGTAGGTCCCATAAGTTATAAACATTTCAAGTACATATTTAATTAAACAAAAGCTTCATAATACCAAAAGATGACTTAAGTTTTTAAAGATAATAAAAGTTGCATAGACTTTAGATAAAACACAGAATCCGTCTTCATTGATATCCGCCACGGCTCCCGTCCAATCTTCATACCCTAGGACCTGAAATTACATGCTAAAAGTCAACACAAAGGTTGAGTGAAATCATAGGTTTATCGGTAAAAAGGGTGGACCACAAGATCGAAGTAATAGTAGACTCTGAAACACATTCAGTAGTCCAAAACGTTTATTATTGCACTAAGCTCATGACCCCGAAGCCTTAACTAGATTTGTGCCCCAATCAGAATATAGGATGCTTGCCAACAACCTAACACCTCTCAATGTTAAATGCACCTTGATCAAACTAGTGACCCAAGGAAAGGTGGGGATTGTCAGTCCCGATAGATCTATCCACAACACTCGCGCTTACTACAATAGCAATTAACGGTTCATGATAAATAGGGACTTCACGGCAATAAGGTAACTTAGCAATAATATTCAGGCAGTAATCTGGATAGCATACACTTTGTAAACACTTTGAAAACACTTAGAAAAACACTTGTGTCCAATAGTAAAACAAGCAATGTAATTCACCCCGTAGATTTTGTAAAACAATCACGTAGTAAAAAGGGGGCTATGAACTCACCTCGAGTGAATGGTAATCAACAAGTATTCACAATAGAAAAATGCGTCACGAAGGAATCCGAAGGCAACCTAATCCAATATAGGTCGTATAAGTACTAAACACTTTGATTATTTATAGGTCGTATAGCTCATCATACTATCGTTCGGGCTATCATAATTAAGAGGTCATGTAGTGACGTATGAGGAGCTAGGACACTTTAAATCGTAAATCCAACAACTCGTCGATACGCCACCCCGAAGAGGCCTCATTATGAAACTCCCTAGTAATATAGTACTTTGATTAACTAATACCACATATAATTCTATATAGCTACATCACCATCTAATCGTTTTAGTGAAATCATATTTATAAAGTAAAAACGTTTATAAGTATACTTTAGTAAAACTGGCGTAACTTTCTCGTTTTAAGTCCGTTTCTTTCGTTTCTTACGTCCACGCCTTCGTATTAAGACGAGTTATCAAAATATAACATTTTCAAAATTTGAGTTTTTCTGATGAATAGTGATTTTACTGTTCATAACAGTTATATATTTATTTTTATAGATTTAGTTATCGTAAATCTCGTAAATGTCGTAACTTATTCGTTTTAACTCCGTTTTTAGCGATTCTTTCGAGCACGTCTTCGTATTTAAAAGTTTTATCGATTTATTGATGTTTTAAAAGTATAAGTTTCTGTGGTGAATAGTAACTTTTATAAAAATAGTTTTATAAAAGTATATATTTAACGTAAACTTGAAATCGTCGTATCTTTTTCGTTATAAATCGGTTTTTCGAGTTTCTTATCATTTTGGAATCGTCATGACATGTAGTATTTTATAAAAATATAAAATGAAGGCTTTATTTTTCGAATTAAAACAGCAACTTTTGAATATTTTTAGAAAAATATGTTTAAAACTAGTTTTTATAACTTTTTAGTTTAACCACTTTGTTACTAGTCCATTATAACACTTATTATCACATGTCTTACATCCTTAGGGTCTCTAGTCCATGATTTATTCAACCACATAACACATGAATAGGTGTACAAAAATTATAATCACAAGCAGAAATATGTTTTACATGTTTAAAAGTAACCTAATGGTGATTTCACTACATAGAACTTATATACACATAAAATGATAAATGTAAAGACATAAAGGGTTTTAGATAACCTTATGGTGATGTAATATGATAACCAACACAATCTAAACCCTTGTTTAGATTATAAACCCAAGCTTGCAAGATCTTGAAATCCTAAACCCTAATCTTCCATTTTCTTTGCTTCAACACTTGAAAATACTTAACCTAACCTTCAAATCATCTTAGTAGGTCTTAGATATGTTGTGTGTATGCTTGTATAAGTGGTATAAAAATTTGTATGGTTTGTGTGGGAGGAGTGTTTTGAGCCGTGGGTAAGGAGAGCACCAAAGAGAGAGTTTGTGTTGATTTTTGGTCAAGAGAGTGTATGTATGTTTTATCTCTTCTAGTATGCTAGTATATATATGCCAAGAGTTAGTCAAGACCACTTGTTGAAGACCAAGACCAAGGGAAACATGGGGAGGGAAACAAGGGGAGGGTTTTAGGGGATAGTCTTGGTCAAAATGTGTTATAGTCTTGGTTCTTTAATGAGCTAGTGATGTACAATGAGTTAGTAAGGTTTTAGTGTGCTCCTTGTCTCCCTAGGCTGCCTTATACACGAAATAGGGGGAGGGAAATGGCTAGGAAAAATATCTTTGATATTTTGTGTTCATTTCATGCATTACTTGAAGCTATAGTGTATAAAGGTTAAGTGTAGATGTAATATTTGTAAAGTGTAGTGTGTAGTTGATTTATTTAAGGTACAATATGACTAACAATGATAATTTGGGTAAAGTTTAATAAAACTTTGGGTATTGGGTATAAATGTGGGTATTTGTTGAAGCGTAGAAAAGTTTTGGTGATTCCGGGAATGCTTAAACGTAATTTATCGCGAAACGTAACGTTTTACGTAACCGATAAAAATAAAACATAATAAGTAAATTATTACTTTAGTAATAATAATATAATGATTTCTTGACGTAAACTTTAATTTGTTTGGTGTAACGTTAATTGTTTGATTTTTTATTTACAGCGAATTTTACTATATAATAAGATATGAAAAGCTAAACGGCTTACGAGAAAAAAATAATTAGTAAAATAGATGACGTCGTAAATGACCTGAAAATACGGAATGTTACAGTCTCCTCCGGTTAGAAGAGCCTTGTCCTCAAGGCTCAAGTTGCGGCACTTGAGGAAAGTACGGGTTCGGAGAAAAGATTCGGATATTTCTTCCGGAATTGGTCTTCACGTTCCCAAGTATACTCAGCTCCTTGCCGAGAGTTCCAACGAACTTTGACCAATGGGATTCTTCTTCGCTTTAGCTTCTTCACATCCCGCTCTACGATCTCAATAGGCTCTTTGACAAATCGCAGATTTTCATCAATCTCGATCTCATCCAAAGGTACTTGAACTCTGGCTCAAGCCAAAGACATTACTTTGAGATTAGACACAATGAAACGAGTCGTGGACACAGACACCAGCCCTCGCTAGGGGTAACTTTAGCCGATAGGATACCGGTACAACACACTCTACTATTTCAAATGGTCCTACATATCGTGGTGTTAGCTTTCCTTTCTTACCAAATCGTACCACTCCCTTCCATGAAGATACTTTAAGTAACACTCGGTCTCCAACTTGGAATTCAAGAGGTTTACGCCTCTTATCAGCATAGCTTTTTCAGCAACTCCCTAGCCAGTTTTCAATCTTTCCCTAATTTGAACAATTCTTGTTCAGTCAATTTCTTGCACAATTTTTGTCCAAATAAGCTGACTTTCTCCCTACTATCATCGCATAACACTGGGATCTACATTTTCCATTCCCGCCCGTACAGAGCCTCGAAAGGTGGCACTTGAATGCTTGTGTGGTAACTGTTATTATAGGTAAATTAATCAATGGAAGATGAGTATCCTAACTGCCACCAAAATCCATAACACAAGCTCGAAGCATATCCTCCAACATCTGAATAGTACGCTCACTCTGACCATCGGTCTGAGGGTGGTAAGTCGTACTCATGTCTAGTCTTGTACCCAACGCTTCCTGAAGAGCTTGCCATAAGTGTGACGTGAATCGACCATCACGGTCTATATGATGACACACTGCAATACCAAGTATCGCAACAATCTCATTGACATAAATCTTTGCCCAGCTTCTCTGTTTGTAGTCTTCACGAATAGGTAGAATGAGCCACTATGATCAATCTAACACACGACCCAAATCGTATCATGCCTACTACTACTTTTAGAAAACTTTGTGACAAAGTCCATTGTTATCTTTTCCCATTTCCACTTAGGAATTTCTGGTTGCTGAAGAAATCCTAAGGGTTTTTGATGTTCGACTTTAATCTTAGAGCACGTAAGACATCTGCTAACGTACTCAGCAATGTCTCTCTTTATACCAGGCCACCAATACAAGTCTCTCAGATCCATAGTAACAAAACTTATCTGCACCCTGATTACGAATATCTAGACGTTATGATTTTTTCATCCATGATCAATTATACCTTACATCACACCAACTGAATGGAATCCAGATTACTCAAAGAAGTAAATTTTCACCATCACTCGATGCTCAAAGTGTCTTATCTAATCCTCTTAGCCCTTTATTTGGCTTTGAGATACTTGGAAGCTACGCTCTACGCTTACCAAAATCTTATCTTAATCCAGAATGAATATAATACTCATAGAGCACGTACTCGTCTTGGCTGAGTCTTACTTTTCCGCACAAGGCACTGCCACACGTTCGCCTTGCCCGGGTGGTATTTTTATCTCAAACTTCGAATCAAGGGGTGATACTCGATCCATCGCCTTTAGCGCAATTTAAATCTTTCTGGTCAAATAATGTACTGGAGACCTCTTGTATTCAGTGTAGAAAAACACTTTATTGTCCCATAAAGGAAAAATGTCTCTAGATTTTAAGAGCGAACAAAAACCACCGCACCCAATTCCAGGTACATGGGTGGTATAAATATTCTCAATGCTTCTTCAACTGTCCTGATTGCATACGCTAACACTTAGCCCGCTGCATCATAGCACGACCAAAACCTTGTTTTTGATGCACACAAAAGACCACAAAGTCATCGGTCCATCGGGGGAGTGCCAACACAGGAGCATTGCATAGTTTCTCTTTCAGAATTTGGAAAGCTTCATCTTGCTTATCACCCCACACATAAGCCTTATTCTTTTGAGTCAACAGGGTGAGGGGCTTGGCGATCTTGGAGAAATTCTCAATAAATCTCCGATAGTAATCCGCCAATCCTAAAAATGAATGAATTTCAGTTGATGATTCAGGAGTCTTCCAGTTCTTGACAGACTCAACCTTGCTAGGATCCACATGGATACCCAATCAACGGTTGACCACAGTCCTAGAAACTATACTTCTTGTGAACCAAAAGTTTGCACTTGAAAATTTGGCTTACAACTTCCTCCTTCTTAGTAAGTCTAAAATCCGTTTTCATAGTGGACTTCCAAGCTCTTCTTCTGACTTTGAGTAGATTAAGATGTCGTCAATGAACACAATTACAAATTTGTCTAAATACGGCTTGCAGACGCGGTTCATTAAGTCCATGAATATTGCTGGTGCGTTCGTCAGCCCAAATGGCATGACTGTGAACTTAAAGTGCCTGTATCGAGTTCTAAACGCGGTCTTCGGTATATCTTCCTCTCGGACTCTCAACTGATGATATCCCGAGCGAAGATCTATCTTCGAGAAACAACAGAGAAAAACACGCACCTTGTAATTGGGTCAAACAAGGACAACAATTCTGGGGAGAGGGGTAACGGTTCATTATAGTCAACTTGTTTAGTTCCTGTATCAATACATCATCTCATCGAAACCGTCTTTCTTCTTGACAAGACACGGTGCGTCCCCAATGGTGAGTGACTTGGCCAATTAAACCCTTCTCATTGAGTTTTTAAAGCTGTTTTGATAATTTTAACATTTCTGAAGGGACTAACCGGTATGGAGATCTAGAACAAACTGGTGATGCGCCTTGAATCAGATCAATGCGAAATTCTATCTCTCGCACAAGAGGTAAATCTAACAGATCTTCTGGAAATACCTCAGGGAAGTCTCGGACAACACGTATGTCATCAAGATTTTTCTCATCAGCCTTGATACATGCAAGTGAACAAAGATCTTTTTCCGGCCTCTCGCCTTAAACTTTAAGAATCTTGCCATTCGAAAGAGGAATATGGACAATCTTCTCATAGCAATCGATGAGAGCTCGGTGGTATGCCAACCAATCCATTCCAATGATAACATCAAAACTACCTAGCCGGGTTGGTAACAAGTCTATTTTGAATACGTGATTACACAAAGCTAAGGTGCAACTACGTAAAATGGTATTGGTGCTAACAAACTTTTCTGTTCTGCCTAAAATCTGATTATCATAACTGAAATTTAAAGTGGCCTGGACGGGGGACTGGGGGGCTGGCGGGGATGGCTGGGATGGGGGGGGTGGAGGGAGGGGTGGCTGGGGGGTGGGGGGGGGAGTAGGTGTGGCTGGGGGGGGGAGGGTGGGGGGGTAGTGTGAGGGAGGAGTGCTGGGGGGGGGTGGGGGGGCCTGGGTGGGGTGTGGGAGGGTGTGGGGGGGGGGGGGTAGTTGGGGGGGGTGAGGGGGTGGATAGTGGGGGGGAGGGTGGGGAGAGGGGGGGGGTGGATAGGAGGGGAGGTGGGGCTGGGAGTGGCTGGAGGGGGCGGTGTAGAGGGGTGGGGGGGAGGGGGGGGGGGGGGTGGGAGCGGGTGTGAAGGGGGATGGGGGCTGGGTGGGGGGGGGAGGTGGGGGGGCTGGTGGGGGGGTGGGATAGGGGGGGAGTGGGGTTGGCAATATCAATAAAATGGTAAACGCCAGAAGATACAAAAACTCTTCTCAGCACCCGAATCAAAGATGAATAACAAGCGAAGTGGGAAAAAAAAATTTTTTTCCCCCAAGTTAAAGAAACGTACCCGCGAACCACATTCGGATTCTTCTGCTGTGGGAATTTTCAATACCACGTAAGCTCTCCCACGAGCTCCACCATTTTGCTGTGTTCCTGTTTGCGGACACTTGTCCCTTGAATGTCCTATTCTCACCATCAATCTCATGAACCAACTACCTATATGCAAATGCGACACAACCTATGAAACAAAAATAAATTGACTCACAAAAAATGCCAATAACCATATGACAATCATCAACTCTTTTTGTTATAGGCTTTCTCATGCTCCACTTCCTTGATATCCACCCTATCAAAGTAGTGAACCTTTGTTTCAGGAGAGAAGGCTACGTTCCTTTTAGGGAAGTTCGCTTTCTACCCGACCAAATACAGTTTTCTTGGGCGTCTTCTTGGGAGGAGCCTCCTCCTTCTTCCGCGCATCATCAACCATTCATCCATGGGTTCTATAGATAGATCCTTCTCGACAAACACCTCTTCAACTTCCTCGCTATCGCTTTTAAGAATAGAGCTAGCTAATTCATCAGTAACCGTCCCTTTGTCATTATTAAATTCAAAAACATTGTCTTCTTTAGATAAGGAATCAAAAGAATTCTTCAATGAGAAAAGATTGAGCTCTTGTTCTTTCTTTCCAATGCGATCAGGTAACAGATCAAAAGCAACCTTATTGGTATTCAGCTGAAAGGTTGAGGCCTCATCGTTCCCATTAGCGGGTCTACTAATAGGACAATAGATAAAACTAGGCTTTGGTTTAGTTAACCGCACCCCCTCAATATGTTTAGGCTTAGACAATTGTTTACCTTTTTTTATGTGTAATATCCACGCACCTGTAATCATAAGCCTTAGTAGACTCAGCTTTCCTCACGGCCTTAGGGAAAACTAATCATTATAATCAAAAATATATAACACTAACCAGCGACCAATGTGGTATGCCACTCATATTCCACATTAATTTTTTCCATAGTGTGTCACGTCCTGTTAGGAAAAGGAATAGCCACAATAAGAGAATCAAGGAGCACGTTTTCAGCCAATACCTCAATAAGTGCGCTTGCATACGTGTTACGACCCCAAGACTTTACACACATATTACTTGTATATGCGTCTAGCATTATGGGACGTCCCAACTTCGTAGAAATAAGGCTGAGACCGTTTCAGAATAAGCAACAATAGGTACACTATACATTTGTACCCAAACAGGAGCTGTTTTGATTTCATCCTTTTTTAGCCTTGCATTAGGCGTCCAAATGTTTAGAATAATAGGGATCAAACGAATAAGCCATGGACCAATTTCTAGAACTTGTTCCATACCTTTCCTAGACGAGAATTGAAAGAAGAAAAAAATGCTATGAAGCATAACCCGTTTAATACCGTACTTAGCCCAAGTGTTCTTAACGTAATTCTCGACAATAGAAAAAGCGAGCCTCTTGCCAATAAAATATCCGTTGAGCGCGTTTGCAAAACGCTTGCTGATTTCATTAACCGAATCCAAAGGAATGGCAAGATCAGCGCCTTGAACAACTTCATTATTGTGTAAGAACGAATGGTTACCTTAGGAGTGATGATTTTGTCAATAAGGATTGGTGCATACGAAGATGATGATATACCCCCATTATCAGAATTACCATCAACGTTAGCAACGATCCAGAATCCATACCTCTCAAACCTACGCACCAGATATAATGAATCAGAAACAAGAACAACGATTAGCGAATGAAAAATAAAAACCCTAAAAAATTAGGGTTTAAACACTATCCACTCAACACTAACCACCCTCCAATTTGAACGAAATCATGCAGAGTAAAGATAATTAAAGCACCGACAAACATCAAAACACAAGAACGACAAACCCTAAAAAACACGAAACGAAACCCTAAATAATCAACAACCCCATAAAAAAACGTTAATGGAAAATAACTGAAGGTTAATCAACACTAACATACTACTATTTGTTATAGGGTATAAAGATTGAAAAAGGGTAGGATTAATCTATCCGAATTAAAGGAACAAGGGATGTGCCGTTTTCGCCATGGTTTGAGAGAGGACACAAGTAAGATCCTACTCTTTATAACCTTAGCTTGCTAGCAGTTAACACTCTTTCTAACTCTTAGTGTATGAAGGGTTAATTTATCATTGAGATACTAATAGTTGATCCAACATATTTTAATGAATAAGCTCAAAAAAATTATCTACCAACAATCGACCAAAGAAAATGACTTGCAACAAATGAACAAAATGATCTTAGTTGATAAGATCAAGTGAAACCTCTTGGTATTGCCACCTCTTGGTATTGCCATTAATCTTAAGTACATGCAATAAGCTTTTGGATTAGTAGTACGTGAGTTGCTTATTAATTTAAAAATTGTGGGTCTAAGAATCGCTAGAAGCATCTATGAGATACACTATGAGTTAAGTGATATAATATGTGAAAAAAATATTGTTAAAAAAACCAATAACCAAAAATTGTTATACCTGCATTTTTTGTCTCATTGCCATTTTTATCCGTATAATATTCAAGTTCATGGTAAAAACTTGAAGGCTTGAAACTACTAGTATGTTATTGAAACCACAGGACATGGATACTCTAATAACTTTAAGGAATGTAGGTACCATAATATGGTGTGTAATGTTTCTCAAATTCTCAATGGTATATCCTTTTATGTGTTAACCGGAGATCATGGCTCAATTCATCCCAAGAGATCTTTTGTTTCTTTTGACTGAGATCCAAAAGGTGGATGCGAGAGCTACACAAGATTTTGTTGCAGGGTGCAATCTATTTGGGCCATAGTAGATATATAAATATTCAAAACTAACTATACATCTAAATCATCATCGTTACTCAATACTCAGCTTACAGTCGATAACGTCGTGTTTCGTTAATACGGATAAAATAATGAGACCGATTTGCGCACATTAAGTATTGATAGTGTTGACATTTGTTTTTGGTATTTGAATATGCAAATAAAAAGTAAGAATGTACAAATCATCTCTTAAATAATTAGAGTAAGTGAGTCGTCACTCATACGAGCTATAAACGCGATCTTATGCATAGAGCATGAAATGTAGTATCTGTAATCAAGTTGGACATATGTGTAAAACGAAAATCATCGACGGCATAGTTTGATCATTTGATCAATACTCTAAGGCGTGGTAACAAATATAACTATGCTCTCTATGCATATATACTCTCTTTGACTCATCTCTAATCCGTCAGTTTCATATGGGTTTTTATACATTAATTTAATCATGAATTGTCAAACAATAGTTACATGGCTAAAGCAATAAGCTTCTATTCCACTCCGTAACATGCAGCTCATTCATGTGGAATAAATCAAGAGCCAAACTATATACATGTTAAAATATTTCAGTAAAATTTAAAGACAATCATTTAGGTATTGTGCGGTGTTTTGTTTCAATCAAAATTACATCATAATGAATTTGCTTACATTTCTAGTAGATCTTAAGATCATTCGAACATAACGATCAAGAAATATATATAATCAAGAAAAAATAAAGGGAATTCCTTATGTTATTTCATATATATTCTTCTTTTTCTCAATACTCCGTAATAAGGTTATCTAAATCATATAAAGTTTTGTATCAACCTAGTAAATCAAAAGTAATACTATATGCAGTGGCGGAGACAAAAGGGGGGCTGGGTGGGCATGTGCCCTCTAGCGAAAAAAATTGTAGTTTAAATTTTCTAAATTATCTGAATTTTTTTTAATTTGCCCCCCTATCGAACCAATTTGTAGTGTAGTTTTTATAAATTATAAAAGTTTGCCCCCTCAACCATAAATTTCTGACTCCGGCTCTGAATATATGCCATGATGTTTTTACACAAAAGAAAAGGTAAAGATAAAAACAGAAGCTATTTGAGTAAGTTAGAAGCTACTAACTGTTTATGTGAAAGACTGTTTGGGAGTTGAGTAAGAAAGTGCGTTCAAGTCAAATAGTCAACTTTTTGACCAGCCCAAGAGTACCCCTACCACCTTTCGTGCCCTCCCCTTATTTACTTTAGTATCTGGCGAGATGAAGTGTACCACAATATTATTTATTCACACACATAAGAGTATCATTCAACAATTGAGTTGAAATAACGTTTACTACTCATCCCGTCTACAAAAAGGAACGTGATCTTTTTAATTTGACTCAATTTTTGGCGCCGCTGCCGGGGAGGTTGTGAAACGATTATTGTGTACGTTTGAAGATTAGTGCTTGAAGAACCTTCTCCGTGAAGTTTATTGCTTATTTTGGGAATATATAAATTACAAAAATACAAAAAATATTTTACTTTCTTGATTTTCTTTTTCATTATATAAAAACACAAAAATCATTATAAATACGTTTCCTAAAGTATTTGCAATACCAAAAAAATTGAAAAACCAACAAAACAAATCGTGTTGTTAATCGTTATAATCGGCTCACCTTTGAATTACAAACTATAAGGGGGGTATAAGGAGGGCTTGATCCAAGGAACATCGCCCAAAAAGGAAGAACGCTTTTAAATCGCTTCGGTGTGCTAATTCCTTCCACTCTCTTGTGCGTAATTTACAGAGCTACCGTGGACTTTTAACTTCCGATTACCAAAAATATTATGTTTTTCATAATTAGTGCATGCGCACTCATTCTCAAACCCGTAACCGTCCTCAACAACAAGTCCCATCGAATATTGAACCATTTAATCCTGAAGAACCTATTGAAAATCAAGCTCCTCCCGTAGTTACAATGGCCGATCAACGTACTATGGCGTAATTACTCCAAGCACCCACCGAGGGTTACGAGGATGCAATCGTTGTTCCCGCAATAACCGCGGACAACTTTGAGCTTAAACATGGTTTGCTCACTCTTGTGCAAAATAAACCATTTTTCGGACATGACAAAGAAGATCCTCATGCTCACATTCGATATTTCAACAAGATCACTTCTACGTTGAAGTTCCTAAACGTTTCGAATACGTCGATTAAGCTTATGCTTTTTCCATTTCCCCTCGAGGGGGCCGCCCGGATTTGGCTCGAAAAAGAACCCCCTCGATCAATTCTTACTTGGGATGATCTTGTTTCAAAGTTTATCAACCATTTTTTCCCTCCCTCCAAAACAAAAAACCTTCGAAATGAAATCACCAGTTTCCGACAACGTTTTAAGGAATCTTTTAGTGAGGCATGGGACCGATTCAAGGATCTCCTTCGTGCATGCCTACATCATGGTTTCTCGGAATTACATCAACTCGATACTTTCTACAATGCTTTGAACTCTAATGATCAAGATTCGTTGAATTCCGCCGCGGGTGGTAATTTTTTGGACAAAATGCCTCGAGATTGCTTAGCCATCATCGAGAGCAAATCCAAAGTTCGTTATTCACGAAGCAAAGCGATTGTTGCCAAAGTGAGTACGAGCTCTTCTACCCCCGGTGTTTCACCCGATGTTGCCGAACTTAAAGAGATGGTGAAAGCCTTGCTTCTCGATAAGAAAAACCAATCACAAGCTCCCGCTACCATAAAACTAGTCGAGAAAAGTTGTGTAACTTGCGGTGGTGCTCATTCTTACCGTAATTGTCCCGCCACCGATGGCAATGTTTATCGTGACAATATTCAAGAATACGTTTCACAAGCCGCCGCGGTTAACTACAACCAAGGAAATACCGGTTACCGTCCTCCGATGGTTGCAAATCAAATTCGACCTCCCGGTTTTCCTCCCGTTCAAAACAATCAAAACAATCAAAGAAATAATCAAAACCGTTACAATCAAAACCGGGGAAATAATTACAACCAAGGTCCAATTTATCAACCCCCGGCTTACCAAGCTCCGGCTTACCAAGCTCCGGCTTACCAAGCTCCGGCTTACCAAGCTCCGGCTTACCAAGCACCGGCTCCTCAAACACAAGGTGTGTCAAAGGATGACTTTCAACACTACATCAAAGCTAATGATGCGGTTATGAAAAATATGCAAACCCAAAACCAAAACATGCAAAACCAAATGACCAATTTAACGGACATGCTTACCAAATTCATGAATGCCAACACCACCTCTACTTCAGGTTCGGGTTCTCTTCCTAGCAACACCGTTGCTAACCCGAGAGGTGATATGAAAGCCATCACCACCCGAAGTGGAGTTTCTTATGATGGGCCTCAAGTTCTACCTCCGTCTTCTTCTCTTCCTAAGGTGGTGGACCACGAACCCGAGGTGACAAAGGATACGGTACAACCGAGCACTAAAAACATCCAACCTCCGGAAGTACAAACTCAAATTGATAAGCCCGTTGTTGCTCCAAAGACTAAACCGACCATACCTTATCCTTCAAGGATTAACAAGGAGAAACTCCGTGAAAAAGATGATCTTATAGCTTTGAAATTTATGGAGATTTTTCGAAATCTCCACTTCGAGCTAAGCTTTGCGGATGCTCTCCTACACATGCCCAAATTTGCACCAATGTTTAGGAAGCTTCTCAATAACAAAGATAAGATAATTGACTTAATCAAGACGCCGGTGAATGAGAATTGCTTGGCGGTTATCCTAAAAAAGTTTCCCGAAAAACTTGGAGACCCCGGTAGATTTCTCATACCCTGTGATTTTACGGTGCAAGTATCAACCTAATGCCTCTTTCCGTATGGGAAAAGCTAAATCTCTCGGATTTGACCAAGACCCGAATAATATTTAAACTTGCCGACCAAACGATTTCTACTTCTACCGGCATAGCCGAAGATGTTTTTGTGAAAGTTGGAACATTTTTCTTTTCGGCCGACTTCGTAGTCATTGATTATATTGCCGATCCTCGGGTTCCTTTGATTCTCAGGAGACCTTTCTTGAGGACGACACAAGCTTTGATTGACGTTCACGGTGAATAAATGACCCTTCGACATGATGACCAATCCGTAACATTCAAAGTTGGTGATACTAAGACATTCTCCTACAATACTATTGAATCGGTTAACCGAGTCAATGTTATTGATGTAGCTTGTGAGGAGTATGCTCAAGAAGTACTTGGATTTTTGAACATTTCCAAGAGTGGAAATCCCACCCTAACTTTGGAACCAATCCTTTCTACTTCTCCCACCTTTCTCACTCCTTTTGAGGGAGGTGACTTCATTTTGGAAGAAATCGAAGCTTGTCTTACTAGCGAATCAATTCCACCGGGAATTGATGATGCCGACTTCGATTCAAAAGAAGACCTTCTCACCCTTAAAATATTGCTTAATTCTGACCCATCTTCCACCCTCCCTCTGAAAGAACAAAAATTTGAGGAACTTAAGACCATTGAACCTTCTAGCGATGAACTCCCTGAGCTTGAGCTCAAAAACTTACCAACTCATCTTGAGTACGCGTTTTTGGAGGGTACCGATAAATTACCCGTCATAATCGCTAAAGACTTAAAAGATGAGGACAAGACCGCTCTTCTTAAGGTTCTTAGATCACATAAGCGTGCCATAGCTTGGAAGATTTCAGATATTAAAGGAATAGATCCAAAGTTTTATACTCATAAGATTTTGATGGAAGATAATGTTAAACCCACGGTCCAACATCAAAGGCGGGTTAACCTAAAAATTCAAGAGGTTATCAAGAAAGAAGTTATCAAACTTCTTGAAGCCGGATTAATTTATCCCGTCTCTGATAGCCCGTGGGTTAGGCCCGTCCATTGTGTACCCAAGAAAGGTGGTATAACTGTAATTGAAAATGATGACAATGAATTGATACCTACTCGATTAATTACGGGATGGCGTGTATGCATTGACTACCGAAAGTTAAATGATGCCACCCGTAAAGATCATTTTCCATTACCGTTTATGGACCAAATGCTTGAGAGACTCGCGGGAAACAAATATTATTGTTTTCTAGATGGTTTCTCGGGTTACTTTCAAATACCAATTGACCCAAAAGACCAAGAGAAGACCACATTCACTTGCCCTTACGGAACTTTTGCCTACTGACGCATGCCTTTTGGCTTATGTAATGCTCCAGGCACGTTCCAAAGGTGCATGATGGCCATTTTCCACGACATGATCGAGGAAACAATGGAGGTCTTCGTGGATGATTTCTCGGTCTTCGGGGATTCTTTCTCTTCATGTCTCTCCCATTTAGACAAAATGCTCAAAAGGTGCGAAGACACCAATCTTGTTCTAAATTAGGAGAAGTGCCATTTTATGGTCAAAAAGGGCATCGTCCTTGGCCATAAAATTTCTAAGTCCGGGATTGAGGTCGACAGAGCCAAAGTTTATGTAATAGCAAAATTACCTCATCCCACAACCGTCAAAGGAGTTAGAAGTTTTTTAGGACATGCTGGATTTTACCGTAGGTTTATTCAAGACTTCTCAAAAATCTCCCGACCAATGACCCACCTTCTAGAGAAAGAAACCCCATTTGTCTTTTCCAAGGAATGTGTAGAGGCATTTAATGCCCTTAAGAAGAAATTGACCGAAGCACCGATTTTAGTTGCCCCCGATTGGGACCTACCGTTTGAGATTATGTGTGATACTAGTCACTTTGCGGTAGGTGCGGTCTTGGGGAAACGTAAGACCAAAGATTTTTAACCGATACACTATGCAAGCAAGACTATGACCGACGCTCAAGCTCATTATACTACTACGAAAAAAGAGCTTTTAGCCGTAGTGTATGTTTTCGAGAAATTCCGGCCATATCTTGTCTTGTCGAAAACAATAGTGTATACGGACCACTCAGCTCTTAAGTATCTTCTCGCTAAACAAGATGCTAAACTGAGATTGCTTTATTGGATTCTCCTACTCTAAGAATTTGATGTCATTATCCATGATAAAAAAGGAGCAGGGAATCTAGCGGCCGACCACTTGTCTAGATTGGAGAACCCCCACCAAAGTGAGCTCGAGAAAAAGGAAATTACGGAAACATTTCCTCTCGAAACACTTGGTATGGTGACTTTTTGTGGTGATGATATTACCCCATGGTTTGTCGATTTTGCAATCTACCATGCGGGGAATTTTGTGATTAAAGGGATGTCGTCCTAACAAAAGAACAAGTTTTTCAAGGATGTTAAGTACTACTTTTGGGACGACCCCTATTTGTTTAAGATTTGTGCGGATCAAGTGATTCGGCGATGTGTTTTTGGGCAAGAAGCCCATGATATCCTCATGGCTTGCCATAATGGACCCACCGGGGGACATCATGGTGCCAACTACACCGCTAAGAAAATCTTTGATGCCGGTTTCTTTTGGCCTACTATTTACCGAGATGCCCATGACTTGGTTACCCGATGTGAAGCTTGTCAACGTCAAGGAAAAATCTCACAAAAGGATGAAATGCCACAAAATGCAATCCAAGTTTGTGAGATCTTTGACGTTTGGGGCATCGATTTTATGGGACCATTCCCGTCTTCACAAGGGAACAAGTATATACTCGTGGCCATCGATTATTTGTCAAAATGGGTTGAAGCGAAAGCGCTCCCCACCAATGACACCCGAGTTGTTTGCAAATTCTTAAAATCTCTCTTCGCCCGATTTGGGACCCCTCGAGCTATCATTAGTGATCACGGTACCCATTTTTGCAATGACCAGTTTGCAAAGGTCATGCTTAAATATGGAGTTACTCATCGTCTCTCCGCCGCGTATCACCCACAAATAAGTGGGCAAGTTGAGGTGTCAAATCGTGGTTTGAAACGTATTCTTGAGAGGACCGTAGGTGAGAACCGTGCTTCGTGGTCTGATAAGCTAGATGACGCCTTGTGGGCCTTCCGTACCGCATATAAGATCGGGTGCACTCTTTACAAGTTGGTGTACGGAAAGGCTTGTCATCTACCCATCGAGCTCGAGCACAAGGCTTACTAGGCCTTGAAACATTGCAATTATGACCTAAAGACCGTGGGTGATCACCGAAAAGTTCAAATGAATGAATTAAATGAACTTCGTGATCAAGCCTATGAGAACTCTTTGATCTACAAAGAGAAAACAAAGAGGATTCATGACTCCAAGATCAAGAACCGCGTTTTCAACGTTGGTGATCGAGTCCTCCTCTTTAATTCTAGATTAAAGATTTTCTCGGGTAAGCTTAAGACCCGCTAGACTGGACCATTCACCGTTACCCAAGTCTTTCCTTATGGCACCGTCGAGTTATCTCAACCCGACAGGTAAACTTCAAGGTGAATGGTCATCGACTTAAACACTACTTTGGAGGGGACATACCACCGATGGTTATCCCGGATCTCTAAACTTTCCCCATGGACCAATGAATTCGGGGTCGAGTCAAGTTTGTGACTCGGTTAACAAAAACAAGGCGCTTCGTGGGTGGCAACCCATGCTTATCCTAATATATTTATATAGTAGTAATGAATAAGTGTGTTGTGAGGAGGTTCGCCTCTTCCTTTCTCATGTGCTTTGTGTTTTGTGATATTTGTCCAGGATTGCCCCAGATTTTGAAGCCTCTCGTGCTCGCAGTTTTGTCCTTCGTTCACTCGAGCTTCACATCCTTAGCTTCATTATGGGAATCCAATATCCAATCTTATCGACTAACGTTTATCTTTATTCATACTTAATAAACAGCTTTAGATTTACATTTAGACCCTTCTAAAAACATTGAGGATAATGTTCAATTCTAGTATGGGGGGATCTATCGATTTGATAGTGCCTGCAGTCGTTGTTTTCACGTAATCCCGTTTTTACCACCAAAATTTTAAAAAAAATATTGTGATTTTGTGCAAAAATTAAAAATTCCAAAAATAAAATAAGTGTTTTGTCACAATATTGACTTTCCTGCTGGGTAGAATAAAAATAAATTTTGACTCGATCGAGCATGTTGCGCTCTAGCTTGTTCCTTAACTTTTAGACTAAGCATTCACGAATCTTTTTATTAAAGATTTTAAATTTGCGAAGAACGAGAAATGATAAAGTTAATTATGAGTTAGATGCTAAACAAGGATTAGTTGGAAATCTTAAGAGCTCATAAGTGTAGTTTGTGGTTTTTTCTCCCATAAGCTCCTAACCGGACTAATAATACGTGCTATTTTTGAAAATTAAACTTAAATCAACAATTTTTAATATTGGAGCTTTATTAATGTAGTCGACAACATTAATTTATTTAGTCTTAGTTCAAATTTATACTTAAATTTTTTAAAAAGAAGTTTTCTCTATATATCGTGGTAATATAAAATTTAAAAATAAAATAAAATAATAATGAGTAATAATTATAAACAGTGGGCTGATAAAAGTTTGCTGCATCTTGCCGGCTCACAACCGATGTTGCAGCCTTCTAAAGAAGGCCCATAGTGAGAATAATAATCTGAGACTGATAAAAGTTTGCTGCATCTTGCCGGCTCACAACCGATGTTGCAGACTTCTAAAAGGTCGAGGATTTCTTTTGTTAAAAGTATAATTATAATAAGTGTGATATATGTGATTTAATAAATATAGCGAAAAATTATTTTTCTTAAATTTAAATATGCTTTTGAACTAAGACTAATTCGTTTTAAGATTGTGGTTTTCTAAATGAATTGTTTTATTAACGGGAAGCCTAAGAATTTTTGAAACCGAAGGTCCGTGAGTTCCGATACTATTCTCGGTGGGGTGTCAAAAGCCTGGTCACCTAAGCTGGTCTCGGCTGGGATGTGCCGAGAAGAAAGTCGCTACATGGAATGATCTCGCCTTCAAAATCATAATTTTTGGGTGGAACGTAAAGCAATAGAAATATTGCAATTTTCTTAAAAATGTTGATTCATGGTTGAAATTTGAAATAAGCACACTAACATAATATATAATAATTGTCAGGAGTGAAAAGTTTACAAGTTGCAAATATGAGTAGTGTTAGCATCTTAACTTATATTTAACGGTGATTTCGTTTTTGAGCTTGGTTTGAGGCGGGTGAAAAATCAAGGACGGTGAATTTATCCTTTTTGGGCATTTTAGGATTAAAATTCATCTTATTCCATAACCCCTAAAGTTATAAAAATAACGAAAGTCAAACACGTTAGTTAGTTGCTTAAAATGAAAAGTACAAAAAATAAGAAAAAAAGGAAAAATACAAAAATATGAGTGGGAATAAGTGTGAATATTTAAAAATGGTCAAAACGGGGCTTTTCAAAACTTATGATTCTTTAATTTCCCTTGATGAACACTTAACTACTTTTCGAGGTAATTAGTCGAGGGTGAGATTCTTGGTTTTCTTAAGTGTTTACTTATGGCATTGCGTGAGGACACGGCAATATCTTAGTTTGGGGGATTTTGGTTTTCATTTTTTTTTTTTCATTTTTTTTTTTTTGTGTTCCTTTTTCTCAAGCGAACAAATCTGTTGCAACTACCCATAAGAAATAACAGTTGCTTCTGAATCCACTTTACAAATTCAATGAGATACTATAGGTTGTTGTTTAAGACGCTAATAAGGCGTGGAATGTGTGTAAGTAAAACAATGCCCATCATTCATATACATCGGGTTCCTAAGCCAAAAAGGAAAGGGGTACGCTAAAGTTAGGCAGAAAGTGTGACTTTAAGATGTTAGTTTTTCCATAGATATATGTATCTGGATAACTTAATGTCTTAAAACTCCTCAAACATTTAGGACCAATACTGTCATGTATTCCATCGTCCTTAATTTTTCTTGCAGATTGTAAACTCTCCTATTCATGTTGACTCTGGAAGCACAAAGCACATGACGGGCGATCAATCTTGCTGTGCAATTATTGTTTGAAATTGCTGGGTACCATTCGTTTTGGCAATGATCATTTGCTCCAATTCTTGGTTATGGAGATTTGGTTCAAGGAAATATCACGGATCAATTGGGTTTACTGGCGTCGAAGGTTCAATCTAATCTTTTCTCGGTTGGTCAATTAGTGATGCGGGTTGGAGGTTGCTTTCGGATAATCTACATGTTTGTTAAAAGGGGATTTTTTTTTGTTTCCTAGGGAAACGACTTACTAACCGGTAATCGTGGAACTGATCTCTATACAATTTCTCTTCAAGAAACAACTTCATCAACTCCAATTTGTCTCATGGCTAAAGCATCACCAACTCAAGCGTGGTTATGACATCGAAGACTTTCTCATCTCAACTTCGACTACTATCAACTTGCCTTTCAGAAAGATGTTGTGATGGGTTAACCAAAACTGAAGTATGTCAAGGATCTAACTATGTTCCTCTTGTGAAGTGGTAAAGCAAAACGAAGTTCAATTCAGTCAAAGACTGTTTCCAAGTTTAACGGATGGTTTTAAATTTGTTTCGTATGGACTTATTGTGGTCCAATGCGGGTTGCAAGCATAAATGGGAAAGAAAAGATATTCTGGTATTTATCGACGATTTCTCCAGATTCACTTGGACTCTCTTCTATGTTCATGGATAAAACTCACAGAAGTTTTAAAGAGACTTTCTACGATGATCAAGATATCTTCAAGCCCTGTAATTTTGTTCGCACTGACAGAGCACTGAGTTTTAAAAAGTCACTCTTATGCTTTCTTTAAAGAAGAAGAATTGAGCATCTAACTTCTAATCCTGAACTACTGAACTGAACGGCATTGTTAAAAGAACATAAACCGCACTCTCGTTGAGCTGCTCGAAGATGCTCTCTGACTTCTAAACTTCCTTTATTCTTTTGGGCTGAAGCAATTGCAACCGCATGCTATACTCAAACAGATCAATCATCATCCCCAATCATGAGAAAATGCATATCACTATCATTACATGACAGAAACCTCAATTAAACACTCTTCACATCTTTGGTTTGCACTTGGTTACTTGACAAGAGATGGTGAAAATTAGGATAAGATGAAGAAAAAGGGGATCCGGTGATTTTGTGGGATACTCCACTCAGTCAAAGGGATATCGTGTCTACAACAAGAGAACAAGGTTGATAGTTGAATCCATCCATCTCAGATTTGATGAGATCAAAGAGATGTCAGAGACGTCTATTGCTAATGACACTTCAGGCCTCGTTCCCCAACAACAAAAGGCGTCAGATTATGACAACCCTGACCCCGCACCAGAACTACAAAATGTTTCTCTTCTAGCAGATAAAAGTTCATCACAAAGGAGTTGGATCTTCTATTCGGTCCTTTGTATGATGAATTTTTCAATATTGGTACTTCTCGTGTCAACAAGTCTTCTTCTCTACCGATAATTGTTTGACTCCACCAAGACACCACCTTTCACCGAATAGTCAGCCCATTAATCAGAACCATCAACTCCTACAAATGTTCATGCTGAGGAAAACAACGATAATCTAAGCAGCTAAAGTTATCCAATCTTTATTGTTCACCGCAGTACATGAAAATGCTTAGTCTTCCATCACAGCATTATTGGTACATCTTGCAATGTACTCTATGCTCGTGACATTAACTTATACAACTCAAGATTCGAATACCAAGGGACCAAAAAATCACCCCGTTAACTCAGTTCGGGCAATCCATCAGCAGTGCCAACAAGACGACAACTTGCAAACAGATCCTGAAATGTGTATGTTCGCACTCACTTGTGGTATGTTTGAACCAAAAACATTAAGGATGCATTTGGTTGATTCTGCTTGGATAGATGTCAATGCAGGAAGAACTTCATTAGTTTGAGAGTATTACAAGTCTGGGTAACTCGTTGAAAACTTTGGCAAGTACGGTAATCAAGCAAAGTGGTTATGGAAAAACAAAAAGGATGAAGACCAAACTGTAATTCGCAACAAAGCACGACTTGTAGCAAAGGGTTATGCTCAGGAAGAGGGTATTGATTTTGAAGAATCATTTGCTCTAGTTGCTTGCTTGGAGGCTGTCGGGATTTTTGTTACATATGCTGCACACAAGTCTTTTCCAATTTATCAGATGGACGTGAAAATGGCATTTCTTAATGGTCCATTAAAGGAGGAGGTTTATGTTGCACAACCAGGCGGATTCGTTGATCTTGATCATCCATACAAAGTTTACCGTCTAAGGAAAGCTCTATATGGATTGAAACAAGCTCCGAGAGCCTGGTATGATGAACTCTCAAAAATTCTCCTGATTTTCATAGAGTTTACTAAAGGTATCATTGACCCGACCCTATTCTACGATAAAATACAGGAGACATTCTACTGGTGCAAATTACGTTGATGACATTAATTTTGGGTTCCAAAACTGAATTTCAAACGTTTTGAAAAATTAATGCACAGTTGATTTGAGATGTCCTTAGTAGGGGAACTAAAATTCTTTCTAGGACTTCAGATCCACCAATCCCCACGCGGTATTTTATCAATAGGCCCATAATATTCTTTTAGAGATTCATGAAAAAACATGAGTATGGAAAAGGAAAAAGCATTGGTACTCCAATGGCTAAACCTAAATTAGATGCAGACTTGAGTGGTGAACTTGTAGACCAAACTGACTACCGTAGAAAAATCAGGTCACTCATGTACCTGACATCTAGTAGACCAGACATAGTGCAAGCTGTATGTTATTATGCAAGATATCAAGCAAGACCGACTGAAAAACACCTCAAAGAGGTTAAAAGGATCTTTTTTTGATTTACTTTAGACTATTAAGACGGTACCATTCACATGGGACTCTGGTATCCGAAGGGTTCTGGCTTTGAACTAACAGCTTTTTCAGATGCCGATCATGCCGGTTGTGTTGATACTCGCAAAAGCACTTCTAGAGGAACACAGTTCCTAGGTGATAAGCTAGTCAGCTGGATGTCAAAGAAGCAGGACTGTACTGCAATGTCATCCGCAGAGGCTGAATACATGGCGTTATCTGATTAATAAAAGTTTTGTTGCTCAATAGTAATGTGGATGCGGACACCAGCTTCAAGATTTATGGCTTAATACAACAAAAATACCGTTGTATTGGATCTTAGTCAGCCCTAGCAATATCATGCAACCCCGATGCAACACTCCATACAAGCAATCCATACTCGGTATCATTTCTTCAAAGAACAGGTTGAAAACGGTTTTAAATTGAATTGTACTTTGTCAGAACTGAATACCAATTGGCTGACATGTTTACTAAAGCCCTTCCTGAAGAAAGGTTTCAGTATCTCGTCAGACGAATTGGTATGAGATGTTTGACTCCAGCAGAACTGGAGGTTCTGACAAATGAATCTGCTTGATGCCTCATCAAACATCAACATGTTACAATATTTGAAAATATGAATGAATACAACAATATAAAATTTCAAAAAGAACATACAAAATCAAAAAAAAAATCAGAAAATGTTTCAAAAAATATTCTTCTCGACATGTCTCTTGAAATCGATAACATTTATGTACCTAGAATGTTGATTCAATATCGACTACGGGCGTGTAAATGAAGTTCGAATAGAGTTTCAAAAGTTTCAAAACATGTCATTTCTAATTTTCTTGATGGCTTATGTGAAAATATTCAGTACATAACCCGGACTTCAAATAAAGGAAAGTTTATCTATAAAGATAACTTATCCTACCAACAAGAAAAATCAATTTTTCTCGGTCTTGAGTTGTTCTTACCGACATTCAAAGTTTTAAGCTAAGAAAATTGATAGTGTACGGCATAAGTGCGCTTACTTTTGAGTTGGAAGTGAGTCTTCTAACTGATGTTTTCAAAATGTTGAACTACAATTTTTTCAAGAATTTTAATGTCGTTATTAATCTTTCAAAATTGTGTGTTCAACACTCCATCTTTCAAGGGGGAGTTTTTCGAAAAACAACATTTAATGAGTTTGGATACATCATCTCACGACCATTCTTATGTATTCAAACCATTCCAAAAAGTCTCTTAATAACAACCAGATAATAATGACAATTCAATAGAATGATAGTTATAAGATGACAAGTGTTCAACCTCAATTTTATATTCATTTTACAACTTGTATCATTTTTATTGGTGTCAAACATATGTAAATTTAGGGGGAGCAAGATGAAACGTTCTAATACTCATTGCTAAGCTTTCAACATTTTTCCCATGGCCTTTTCAAGACAAATTTTAATCACATAGTATTTCAAAAACTAAGTGACTTAGAATTTAAAATAAGGGGAGAAATGTAATTAAAATGTGATCTAAAAGACTCAAAGTGCTATTCGGAAACGGTTTTATGGTTCGATCTTATACCCAACAACATCTTAATTTCACGATGATTCTGAAGTCAACGGTGTTAGGTGAGGAATCAGTCCTATGATCTCAACAGAACCGGAGGATCTCCTTAAGGGGACACTCCTAGTTGAAATAGCAGTCCTTAGGAATGATTAGAGATGAATGTGTAAAGGGAAAAATGCTGACTAAGACTGAGTTAACAATGGAACAATCACAACAAGGTGTTAGTAATGACGTCTTGGTAAGCATTAAAGGGGTTGAAGAATTAAAAAGAAATGTATGGATAAAGGATCTAAAGAAAGTAGCCCTCCACACAACATAAGGCAGAAACCGGGTCAATACATATGCTGTCAGAATCACAATGTTGATTGCTGACATTGAAGACGACATCATGGACCCAGTGATGCAATGCACAACCCTTCCCAGCCATTCAGGTTTCTCTCAAAAGAAACTTGTCTCATTTGTCACGGATATACACATGACTTTTATTGACTTTCTCACTCCGAGTTAGTTAATATTAAATAGGTGGAAGTCTGCTCTAGCCACTAAAAACAAAAATGCACTAATCGAGTCTAGAGCCAAGAGATCATCAAATAAATCTCATTAGGACATATTCCATGAAAACACTTGTTGAACATCATTAAGTTCACAAGCTGTTGACAAGAGTCATACGCATTATCCTTGTGATTTTGCCAGAACATTCAGAGTGATACTCTTTAGTATTCACAATGATGAATGGAAATCCTTCCATTGTTATCATCAAACAGCACTGCGGTAGGTGACTTGCGAGATTCTATATGAATCAAGCTTGTGTCAACTGGATATCGATAATGGTCCAGTAAATGAATTGACGACATAATCAGAAAGATAGTAACTATCTGATTCACTCTTACCGTGTTGTCTGCTTTGAGACGTTTCGGTAATGAGAACAAGCAAGTATGGTGAATCTAATGCATACGCATTAGAGGATCTAACACTTTGAGCTGGAAACCCTGTCAAGGAGGTTCTTCCAATGAAACCTACTCTGTTCTACAAGTATAGTATTTATAATTTTTTTAATATTATTTTTTAAGGTTAAAATGGTCCGACAAAAACCTAGAGGTTAATTGCCAACCAAAACTCGACGAATGACAAAGCCATATTCGTCCATATCTGTTGTTTGACACTGACATTCAAATGCAGGTACAAACAACGGTGTTGCAGCCTCATTCCAGCAAAGTCAGATTCATTACCACATGCTCATACTCAGACTACAAAGACATACTATAAGCATCAAGATTCAAAGAATCAAGAATGCCCAAGTATTAAAGACAAAGACTTCCGCAAACTCTGATATTAACGATAACCTCTCTAAGAAATCAAGCTTCGGGGAGATTTCTAGAAAGCATGTTTGGTCAAGACACAGTTGCAAGTTGGACCCAAAAGATGTTAAAGACAAACAAGGTAAAAGATTTAGATCTTGGAACAAAAGACCAAAATTGTGAAGACAATGCCAGAGGCTCAAGTATTAATATAATCAAAGCATGAAGGAACAAGCCTACAACAAGATAAAGACCAAAACAAAGACTCAAGAACTAAACGACAAAGCAATCTCAATAAGTCCAAGGAAGTAAGATTCAAAGACCTCGCTTCGGGGGAGATTGTTAGCCTCAAAATATTAAGTCGAACAAGGAAACTCGGTCTTTATTTTTTAGTCGTTGTAATTGGCTAGAAAGGGAGTCGGACTCGTGATTTAAACTAATATTGTATTCTTTGCGGTCTAAAGCCCAAAACCCGAGCCGACCCAACAACACTACACCTAGGCGTCACCCTAGGTTAGTAAGAAAGTATAAATACCCCTCTCCACTCTTGGAGAGGGTGTTGGTCATTTGTATTTTTCATTTGTGCAAGTAATCTTCCATATTCTCTCTACTCTCTCTCTACTTTCTCTCTCTAAAATTCTTTCTTCTCATCTTATTTTTCTTATTCAAGTATGAAGTGAAGGTGGTTTCGGGTTACCGACAGAGTGTCCATGATAAAAATGGTTTAGGATATGGCACACAATTGAATGAAATGAGTGACAAGTCTAAAACTGATACTGATATCAGTATGAGTGTTTTTGAGGTCAAATCTAGTGATGAAGAGTCCACACCAGCAAATGATAGGTTTTCTAAAGCAGATGGGTATCATGTTGTTCCCCCTCCTATCACAAGGAACTTCCAAACCCCAAGAGCTGCATATCATTTGCAGGTTTAGATGAATATGCCATTAGAAAGAAAATCATTGAGTCAAAAACTAATACTAATAAATCTAAAACTAGTGAGACTGTAGGTAAAACAAATGAAGTAAACATAGAAAAACCTAAGTCTGTCAATGAATCAGTTGTGTCTACACCAAACATTAACAAAGATAAAGTCTATCATGGGATTGGAAACTTTTAGTTGATGAGAATAATGTATCTATGTCTGAAGTTAGCCTGTTAAGACTAAAGATACTCTAAAAGCTAAAACTCAGTTGATAAAATTGGTCAAACTTCTAAGAAAGCAGGAATTGGATTTAAGAAAATAAAAGTTTGCTTTGTCTGTAAGAGCACTGACCATTTAATCAAAGATTGTGATTTTTATGACAAAAAGAGCCCAGAACCTAAGCTAAAAAATATGGTCAATACTGGTCAAAGGGTGGTCAAACCAGTATGGGATAATGCTAAAAGGGTTAATCATCAAAAAATTTCAAATAATTTGAAATACTCTCAAGCTAGAAGGTTTTTTATCCCATCAGGAGTACTAACTAGGACAGGTTTGGTTATTCCTGTTAGGCCAAATAGGAAAAGAGTAGTACATACTGTTAGTACTGCTAGTCCTATTAATACTGCTAGGCCTGTTAGTACTGCTAGGCAATTTACCCCAAAAATAGCACAAACTGGTAGTGCTATTAGACCAATTTACCCAAGAATGGACAATGTAAGACCAAGAGCCTCATATTCACCAATCAGGAGGTCTTACTACACAAAACCAGCTTTTAGACCTAAGACATAAAAACAAGTATTAAAACTTTTGGGTTAACAAGTATGACCACTGTATGAGGATAAGAGCAGTATAGTTTTGGTGAGGGTATAATGGATAATATGTTAAGAAATCAAGGTGGGCTTGGAGGCCTAAGGGAAATTATATGGATCATGAATCCAAAGAAAACAAATCTTTCATGCTCAAGAAGTTTGAGTATGTTGACCCAAAAGGGATTTCCAAGTCTGTGGTGACTTGGGTCCCAAAGAGACACTAATTTCTCTTACTTTTTGTGTAGGTCAATCCAGAGATATTTTTACAGGATCATGTAGTAGTGGATAGTGGTTGCTCTAGCCATATGACTGGCAACAAAGCTTATCTTTCAGACTATGAAGATTACAATGGAGGCTTTATGGCTTTTGGAAGTGATCCCAAAGGAGGTAAAATAACGGGTAAAGGTAAAATCAAAACTGCTAATTTAGACTTTGATAATGTCTATTTTGTAGATGAACTTAAGTTTAACCTTTTCTCTGTCTCACAAATCTGTGACAAGGATAAAAATAGGGTCTTCTGTCTGACATGAATTCATTATCTGTCTGCCTTGCTTTAAGCTTCTTGATGAAAGTCAAGTTGTACTTAGAGCTCCTAGAAAGGATGATTTGTACAGCTTAGATTTAAAGAACATTATTCCTTCTGGAGGTATAACTTGTTTATATGCAAATGCAACATCTGATGAGTCTAAATTATGGCACAGGAGATTAGGTCATGTGAATTTCAAAAATATAAACAAACTTGTTAAGGGACACCTAGTTAGAGGTCTACCTTCTAAAGTTTTTGTGAATGACTAAACTTGTGTTGCCTGTAAAAAGGGTAAGCAACACAAAGCCTCCTGTAAGGCCAAGTTAGAACGAACCATCAGAAAGCCCTTAGAATTACTTCATATGGATTTGTTTGGACCTATCTTGTAGAACGTATTAATACGATAAAGTACTATTTGGTTGTGATGATGATTTTAGCCAGAATTACAGTTGGGTATGTTTCTTAGATACTAAGGATGAAACAGTAATAATCCTTTGTAAATTTTATCATTGATTAGTAAAACAGTTGAACCAAAAAGTTAAAATCATTAGATGTGATCATGGGACAGAGTTTAAGAACCATGCTATGAATGAATTCTTTGCTAAGAAAGGGATAAAAAGGGAGTTTCGTGTGGCTAGAACTCCACAGCAAAATGGTGTTGCAGAAAGGAAAAATAGGACCATTATTGAGGCAGCTAGAGCTATGCTAGCAGACTCACTTTTACCTATCCCATTTTGGGCAGAGGCAGTAAACACTGCTTGCTATGTACTAAATAGGGTATTAGTGACAAAACCTCAAAATAAGACACCTTATGAACTATTAATAGGTAAACCACCTAGTATTAGTTTTATGAGACCTTTTGGGTGCCTCTTGACCATTTTGAACACCTTAGATCCCTTGGGAAAATTTGATGGGAAATCAGATAAAGGCTATTTGCTTTGATACTTTACTACTAGTAAGGCTTTTAGAGTATACAACAAACGAACCAAAAGAGTAGAAAAGAACTTGCACATTGATTTTCTTGAATATCAACCTAATGTGGCAGGAAGTGGTCCTGATTGAATGTTTGATCTTGATTTTCTAACCAACACCAGGGATATAGTTCATTGTGTTAGTGTAGAAAATCAAATAACTATGGATGCAGGTACACAAGAATCTTATGTTGCAGGTTCATCAGTAAAAGATAAAGAACCTACTCAGGAGTACATTACCAGTGCCATTAATCTCATAGACCATAGGATTCCTAGTTGAGATGAATAAAAAAATATGTTATTCAAGACGCACAAGAAAAATCTTCAAAAAATGCTCCTAATGACAAGGGTGAACTAGATTCAGAAGATATTGAAGCTGAACAAGCCTAGAAAGATGATCTTGAGAGGATGGTAGCTTAAGAAATGGCTGCTCAAGTTGTAGATGATGCAACAAGGCAAGCCTTTGAAGAAGAAAAGAGGAAAAGTGCATCTACAAAGAGTGCAACTCGGGCTACCAGTATTAACAAACTTAATACTGGTAGGCCATCTGTTAATACTGCCAACACACCATATGTTAGTGCTGCTAGTACCCCCACAGGTGCAAATGTTGGTGAATCATCTTTTGTCTATCTTGGAGGACAAATACTATGATGCACTTCCTATCCCTAATGATGATCTACTATGATCACAAATATGCTGACTTAGAAGATGTTTCAAATGCATTTCCAAATGATGGCATATTTAGTGGAGCTTATGATGATGATGATGTGGGTGCAGAGGCTAATTTCAACAATATAGATCACACCATTGATGTCAGTCCTATTCCCACACTTAGAATTCATAAGGTTCATCTAAAAGATCAAATTCTAGGAGATCCTAAATCAGCAGTTCAAACAAGAGGGAAGATTCAAAAAGCTTCTTCAGTACAACAAGCTTTGGTAAGCTACATCCACAAATAAAACAGAACAAATCAAAAAGATCATCAGAATGTCACGTTGGCATGTTTCTGCTCCCACGAAGGACCAAGAAATATCTCAAGCATTACAAGATGAAAGTTGGGTAGAAGCAATGCAAGAGGAATTGCTACAGTTCAAATTACAGAAGGTTTAGGTACTTGTTGATTTTCCATATGGGAAAAAGGTAATTGGCACAAAGTGGGTCTTTAGGAATAAGAGAGATGAGAGAAGTATTGTTGTGAAAAATAAAGCAAGGCTTATAGCATAAGGGTTTATATAGGAGGAAGGTATAGATTATGATGAGGTTTTTGCACCAGTTGCTAGGATAGAGGCAATTAGGTTATTTTTAGCCTTTGCATCATACATGGGATTCACTGTCTGCCAAATGGATGTTAAAAGTGCATTTCTCTATGGAACTATTGGAGAGGAGGTATATGTTCAACAACCTCCAGGCTTTGTTGATCTTGCTCATCCAAACAAAGTTTATAAGGTGATCAAAGCTCTTTATGGTCTACATCAAGCTCCTAGAGCTTGGTATGAGACACTCTCTACTTTCTTGCTAGAAAATAAGTTCAGGAGAGGTACCATAGACAAAACTTGGTTTATCAAGAAGAACAAGAGTAACATTATGTTAGTCCAAGTATATGTGGATGACATCATTTTTGGCTCTACAAAGCAGTCTATGTGTACTGAGTTTGAAGACTGTATGCATAAACGATTCCAAATGAGCTCCATAGGTGAACTCACATTCTTTTTGGGACTACAGGTGCAGCAACAACCTGATGGAATCTTTATCAGTCAGAATAAATATGTAGCTGACATTCTTAAGAAGTTTGATTTTTGTTCTATCAGAACAACTACTACTCCTATTGAGTCTAACAAACCCCTGGTCCAAGATGAAGATGGTGTGGATGTAGATGTGCATGTCTACAAGTCCATGATTAGTTCCCTGATGTATTTGACTGCATCAAGGCCAGACATCATGTTTGCTGTCTGTGCCTGTGCTAGGTTTCAAGTCACTCCAAAAGCTTCACACTTAAATGCAGTAAAAAGAATTTTTAGGTACCTCAAACATCAACCCAAACTCGGGTTATGGTATCCTAGGGATTCACCTTTTGAACTAGAAGCTTTCTCAAACAGTGACTATGGAGGAGCCAGTCTTGACAGAAAATCAACAACAGGTGGATGTCAATTTCTTGGTAGAAGATTGATATCTTGGCAATGCAAGAAGCAGACTATTATGGCTAATTCTACTACTGAGGCAGAATATGTTGCTGCTGCTAACTGTTGTGGGCAAGTACTATGGATACAAAATCAGATGATGGATTATGGCTTTAATTTCATGAACACCAAAATCCATATTGATAATGAAAGTACCATATGTATAGTCAAGAATCATGTCTATCACTCAAGGACCAAGCACACTGAAATTCGACATCACTTCATAAGGGATTGCTATGAGAAAAGATTAATAGATGCCCCCCCCCTTTCTTGGCAAGATTAATTACTGACATAATGTGGCAGACCTATCTTCACCAAAGGAATTTGATGTCACAAGATATATCGTCCTGTTAGTATAAAATAACTAGCATTGGATGTTAAACCTATAGCTTACATTTCGAGGGGAGGTTTACTTGTAATGTTTTTATTTTGTCATTAGTACTTGTAGTTAGAATTAATACTGCTAGGGTATTGATTCTAATAGTTAGGATATTTAGTTCAAGTTAATATTGTCTTATGAACATGCTTTGAAGTATTTTTCTTGTTGTGGGCTAACTTTTTCAGGAACAACTGTTGGGAAAATAGATTGTAACAGACTTAATACTGGTAGTATAACAGTTAAGTCTGGTAGTCATAGTTAGTTCTGTTAGTATTAAGTTAATACTGGCAGTACTAAGTTAAGTCTGGTAGTACTAAGTTTTAAATTATAGTTGTCTTCGCATATAAAGTTAGTACTGGTCTTAGTTAGATTTGTTCATAGTTAATTTGTTATGAAACAGAATAGTAATAGTTATCTTAGAGATATCTTAGGAAAGGATATGTATTATCCTTTGACACGTTTGTAAAGCCCATTAGGGTTTCCTGTGTGTATAAGAGGAACCCTAAGGCACAATGTTACACACAACGTTTTAGAGAAATATCAATAGAAGCATAGAGCTTTATAGCAAAATAGTATTATCGTTTCTTCTTTACTCTTGTGTTAAGATTCCGCATTAACACTTGATAATTCATAGTCAGTGTCTCTCATATAGTTGATTTGGATTTATCCAAGTTATCTATCGTCTTACAAAGGCTAGTCAGATCCTAAACCAAGGACCTACAAGTGGTATCAGAGCCTTTAGAGGGACTCTGAGAAAGAAGAATCAATAGAACCACAAACAACAAACTACACTCTCCTACAAAATGTCACAACCTGCAAATGATGATTTCTCACAACATCTCAGTGATGGTGAAGAATCAAACCATGAAGATGCATCAGACACTGGTGCTGCACCTAAACAACCACAACCAATGATTCCCCAAACTACTGCTATCTCAAATATCAAACTCCCAATTCTGAAGAAGGAGGAGTATGATATATGGGCAATGGAGATGGAGCATTACCTTGAGTACATTGACAATGAAGTATGGAAGGTAATTCAGAATGGTAACTCCAAGAAGAGAATTTCAATTGGAAAGGATGGTGTTGTTCGAGTACTTTCACCAGTTACTGCTGCAGAGATTCAAGCTGTTGAAAAGGAAAGGAAGGCTAAGAATATTTTGCTGATGGCCATTCCTAAAGAACATATGAGAAGATTTCATGGAATGGATGATGCAAAAGAGATCTGGGAAGCCATCAGAACTAGGTTTGGTGGAAATGCAAATTCAAAGAAAATGCAGAAGGCTGTTTTCAAACAACAGTTTGAAGCATTCAAGATATCCAATTCTGAAGGACTAGAAAAGGGATATGACAGGTTTCAACAGTTACTTTCTCAATTGGAAGCTCATGGTGCTGAAGTATCAACAGAAGATGCAAATCATAAGTTTCTTAGATCTTTGCCTTCAGCATGGTCCAATTTGGCAATGACAATGAGAACTAATCCAGAGATTGACAATTTATCTATTGATGATTTGTACAATAACCTTAGAGTGTTTGAGCAAGAAATTCAAGGTGCTTCAAAAACATCTTCAAGTGCTCAAAATCTTCTCCTTGAAGTTCGCTTCCTAGCATGCTCTTTGACAACTCTGCATTAGCTTCAATCTTTGCTCTAATCAAATCTTAGTCTTCATTTGTGTAATGCTGAGCTTCAAATTGAACTTGAGCTTTTCTTTTCTTCTGTTGCTCATTCAACTCTTCTTCTTCTACAATTCTTTGAGCCAAGAGAGAATCCAAATGTACTTGTTTAGCTACCTCTTCTTTTTGCAAAGTATCCAACCTAATTGCTTCAGCAAGGCTAGCTTCCTCTTGTAAAACTTGTTCCTTTGACTTCTTTGGAGTTTCTTCACTGATCATAGGAGCTTTTCCTTCTCTTTGTCCTTTATCTTGATCAGAAGTAGACTTCTTAGTACCAACAATACTAACTTGTTCCTTACCAGTACTAAGTTGTTCATCACCAGTACTAAGTTTAATACTGCCAGTATTAACTCCTTTAGCACTAGCAGTATTAACTTGTTCAGCACCAGCATCAACTTCTTCTTGAAAATCCAAGCTTGAGACTACTTTCTTTCCCTTTCCTCTCCCTTGTCAATAGAAGACCTGGCTTTATAAAAGAGGCAACCTTGGAATCAATTTTTGGCTGCTTTAAGAGTATTTGTACTTTAATTATTTATTAATTTTTAATATTTTTTTGTCTATCTACTTGTTCCTCCCCTGAAGCATTTACTTTTGTTGAAGAAGGAGTAACCAAATCCTTGAACAGAAGATCTAGAGATCGTTTTGACTTTCCTCCTCCCTTGAGCCCAAGGTTTCTGTCTCTTCTTAATCTAACAAAACCCATATATTCTCCTTTTCAAAAACCCTTCCAACTTCTTCACTTTCTTGACTAACTTCACAATAGCATTCCCTATTGTCAGCTTGGTTTGTTTGAGATCTGTTTCCAGGCTGTCAATTCTTGAAATCAATTTAGGAACTACTTGAAGTAAGTCATCCATAGGCATTTATCCTTGGGCCTGTTCTTGTGGGGGTGTGCTTAAATGGTTCAGGTTCAGTTTCAGGAATAGGTATGGGTGAAGGAATGGTTGCAGGTATAGGTGTAGGTGTTGGTGAAGGGTATGGAATAGTTGGCGTGGTGGTAGGTGTAGTAAATGACTGAGGAGTATGAAGTGGATGAACTGGGGTGTGATGAGGATGGTTGGATGTAGCTAACAGCATCATGTTCTTTGTCGCTGCATTTGGGCTAGTAGTAACAAGTAACTAGAAGCAATTAAAAAGGTCTAGGTGCCCCTCGAAAAACCCCTTTTTATATTTCCCAAAAGATCTTTTTGGTCTAGGCTCACACTAGATAAAGGTAGTTTTGGTTTTTTTCCGTTTGCAATATTCAAAAATCATTTGCAGAAAACGAGATACATCAAAAACATTTCCTTGCTTTTACAAAATCTTGCCACCATACCATCAAAAATAAGCCTTTGAAAAATTATAAAACCTACCGGTGGATAGACAGATCAAAGCAGTAGCATTATTGCTACCGAATTGATCCCATCCACCAATTTTTAGAGCTTATACAGTGCAAAAGATTGTGACCTAAATATCATCCATTGGGGGTAAAATAACTTTTCCCAAAAGTAAGTTCCATGCAGTAGGATACCCCTATTTGCCCATTCCCTCAAAAAGGCATTATTTGGTGCAACATGTAATTGCCTGTTGCCACCTTCCTAATTGAAGTGAATCCCTAATTGATGCCTTCAAATATTGGTGTACCTTATGGGTATCAACGGTTGGCAGAGGATTAATTTCTAGAGACCATCAGAGCTTTAATAGGGCTAGTGAGTCAAGGGGAAGCACTATGGATGGGGTCTGGTTTCCGGGACAAAGAACGATGAGAGAGTAGGGGACAAGGAATCGATAGATAGTTGGATTAGTAGTTAGGAGTGGTGTGCTAGTAGCACTTGATGTTCTGGAGTTTTATGACAGCCGTTATGAGAGACGAAATCTTAACTCTCTCAGCATCAACTCTCTGAGCCACATTAGCTACTTCATTAAAAGTATCAGTCGACATTTGAAACAAAATGCAGATGGGAGACGCGTAAAAAGCCTCGTCGACAGAGATGCATAGTTGTTATGTGAGAGAGGCCGGGATACTAGTTAGCGAGTCTCAGAGTGACGCTAACTCAGGACAGAGTCGTCACATCACCGACAAGTATGCCCATTAACAACTAGAGCAGATCCCGAGAGACTGAGCGTACGAGTTAGTAGATATTCTCGCTAGATGCTGTGTAATATCAACGCTCTTTGGCTCTATCGTGACTAACGTTGATCTACGACTATCAAATAACTCAGGACAACGCTGTGTTCTACTTAGAAATCAAGAGAGCAAACCCAAGGAGTGATAGCAATCAAACATAGATAAGTAGTGACACACAATGCTCACATCAAACTCACTCTATATCGATATAGGTGGTGATTGTAGGAGTGACGTCTTCTCTACAGAGTTCAAGATAGGGATAATTGCAGCACGGGGTAGGACATATGGCGGTCTATACCATTATCCACGTACTACAACTCGTAGTGATAGAATCGCGACCAAATAGAGTGATATACCTAACACAAAGAAGGAACCTAACACAAATTTTTGAGAACAACATAAAAAAAAAAAAGAAAATTAAAAAAAAAAAAAAAAAAATAAAAAAACTCAAATTTCCCACAACCAGCATTAACAATAACCTACCAGTATTAACAATTACTCTACCAGACTTAATTTTGGTCAACCAGAATTAATTGAGAGTCAACCCGAATTAATTCTTTTTCAACCAGAATTAAGTATGTACTAAGAATTTACAAAAGCTAAAACCTTATTACTCCTGCCTTTCATCTGCACATCCATGCTATGCCTGCAAAGATTAGTCTAAAACAAAGAAAAACATACTGCAAGAAAATTGTATAGACAGAATTAATAAAAACTAACTACCCGAATTAACTCTACTTAACTACCAGTATTAATAGGACATAACTACCAGGATTAAGATGACATAACTACCAGTATTAAAATGAACTAACTAACAGTATTAAGACTACTTAGCTACCAGAATTAAACAAACTATACAACTAAGCCTCCCCTTAAATGTTGCTATGGGTTGATCATACCAATGCTAACCACCAAGTAATTAAACCGTGGTCCATCAAATGGTTTGGTCAACAAGTCAGCTACATTTAAGTCTGTGTGAATTTTCTCCACACTTATGACTTCTTCTCATAACAATCTCCTTATGCAGTGTGACTAATCTCGATGTGCTTTGTCTTGTAGAATGATATAACCGGGTACTTCACAAGCAGATAAATGCTCATCATTGTCAATGTGGATTTTTGGGGATCATTAAATTGAAACATAAGTCCTAGCAATTGATTTATTGAACACACAAACTTGTCCACAGCAATTTACAGCAGCTACATATTCCGCTTCAGTTGTTTAAGTGGCCACAATTTGTTCTTTCTTACAATGCCATGAGATAAGTCATTGCCCAAGAAATTGACAACCACCTGTTATGGATTTCCTATCAAGTTGTGACCCACCATAGTCACTATTAAGAGGAATGCTTCCAAGTCAAAGGTGATTACCCTCGGATACAATAAGTCCCAAGTTTGGTTTGGCCCATAAGATACTTGAAGATTCTCTTGACAGCATTGAGATGAGAAATCTTTGGAGTTACTTGAAAACGTGAACAAACACATACTGCATACATAATATCAGGTCTAAAGCAGTTTAAGTACAAGAGGGAACCTATCATAGATCGTTACAAGTGACATCTACATCAAAAGCTTCCTCATCCTTTGTCAAAGGCAACTTGGTCTCCATGGGAGTGATTGCAGCTTTCACATTTACAAGGTTAAATTTCTTGAGTATCTCAGCTACATACTTGTCCTGAGATATGAAGATTCCCTCCAGTTCTGCTTGACTTGTTAGACCTAAGAAAAATTGATTTCACCCATAGAACTACATTTGAAATCTGCCTATGCTCAAGGCTTCAAACTCATCAACCAAGACTTGTTGGTAAGAACCCATAAAATGATATCATCAACATACACCTGAACCAACATGATATCCTTTTTGTTCCTTCTAATGAATAAAGTCTTGTCAATTGTGCCCCTTTTGTATCCATGCTTCTCTAGAAATGTGGATAGAGTAGCATACCAAGCTCTAGGGGCTTGGTGTAGTCCATACAAAGCTTTGACCACCTTATAAACCTTTGTAGGATGATCAGGATCAACAAAACTAGGAGGTTGTAAGACATAAACCTCTTCATCTATAGTGCCATACGAAATCACTTTTAAATCATCCCATTTGTAAACTATGAACCTCATTAAATGAGGCAAAGCCTAAAAACAACCTGATAGCTTCTATTCTTGCCACAGGAGCAAAAACCTCATCATAGTCAATACCTTCTTCCTGTGTGTACCCTTGGGCTACCAATCTTGCTTTATTCCTCACAACCACACCTCTTTCATCTCTTTTATTTCTGTAGACCCACTTGGTGCCAATCACCTTCATTCCATGAGGTAGATCTACAAGAACCCATACTTGTTGTAGCTTGAACTGTAACAGTTCTTCTTGCATGGCTTGAACCCAACTGTCATCTTGTAAAGCTTCAGCAATCTTTTTAGGTTCTTCCTGAGATAGAAAACATGCAAACAAACAATGTTGTTGATCTTTGTGATTGTTTCTTTGCTGCTTGTGAATATGACTGAGAAGAGCATAAGCTCTTGATTTCTTCTGCACTTTGCTCCTAGTTTGCACAGCTGACTTAGGATCACCAAGTATTTGACTTTTTGGGTGAATACTATGAATCCTAAGTGTAGGAGTAGGACTGACTTCAATTTCTGTAGGAAGACTGTTGAAGTCAGTTATCACACCCTCCTCATCATAAGATGCCTCATCAAAAATTCCTGTCTCAGGCTTGTGAAAGATTTTGAGCTCTGGCATAAGTGAATCATCATGATCAAGCCTACCAGTATTAACTATTTGACTACCAGTATTAACTGAAGGAGTACTGGTAGTGTTGTTTTCAGGGACTGTCCCTAAATGCTTTAGGGCAATTTCTTCCAACTCTCTTCTAAAAGCTTGAATCTTAGGATTGTCTTCTAAAGAGTCCATTAGATTATCCTTCGTCTCTATTGTGAGGTGTCTATCAAGTCTCTCTTTCTTTGAATTTGTGGAAGATGTCCTTGATTCAACTTTTTCTTCAGTATTCTTTACAGCTGAAGGCACAACAATAAGCTCTACTTCCTCATCTTTTTCCTCAGAAGCAATAGATGTTGGAGTACCTGCACTGTTAGTTACTTCTGAAGCACCTGCATGAGGGTTAGCTTGATTCTCCAAAGATACAGGAATATAGTTCATAATAGAGATCATGTACGATATTCAATATCAAACTCCATCTATATCTTACTCCTTTGACATTTGGGTTTATCTTCAAGAAAATAAAAGCAGATTTCCTTCTACTCTTTTGGTTGACTAATTATAAACCCTATAGGCTTGCTATTTAGTGAAGTAACCAACTAAGAATCCCTCCACAGATTTTCCATCAAACTTGCACAACACACTAAGAGTATCTAGAATTGGTAACATGACACCCCAAAAGGTCATATGTACTAATAATTGGTTTGTGGCCAACAAAACTCATATGATTTTGGTTTAGAGGTTTTGTCACTCTTACCCTATAAAATTATAGCAAGCATAACTAACTCTTCTGCCAAAAACGGTTGGTAAGAAAGAAATCTGCTAGCATAGTTCTTGCAGCCTCAATAGGTTCTGTTCATTCTTTCAGCAACGTCCATTTGTTGTGGAGTTCTAGCAGTACTATACTCTTGTTTTCATCCCTTGTTTCCACAAAATTCGAATCATATCTCATATTCCTTAAATTCAGTGCCATTTTAAACTGTATCTAATGATTTTAACCCTATGAATAAGCTAGTTTTTAATCTGCCTATAAGGTCTAGATATTGCACTAGTTTCAATCCTTAAGGCCAAAAAGAATACCCAACTAAATCTGGTACAATCATCAGTAATCACAAGGCAATAACTTGCATGATTAATACTTTTCACAGAAGTAGGACCAAAAAGATCCATATGCAAAGTGTGAAGTGGCTCAGTGATTAATCTCTCTAATTTGGCCTTGCAGAGGTGCCCTATGTTGTTAAGCCTTTTGCAGGCAACACATGTGTGGTCATTTTTGAAAACCTTGGAAGGTAGACCTCTTACAAGGTTTCCCTTCATAAGTTTATTTAGATTTTTAAAATTGATATGACCTAGCCTTCTATGCCATAATTTAGATTCATCAAATGTAGCTTTAGCAATCAAACAAGCAAAACCTTTTGCAGGAGAAGGTGTCTTCATGTCAAAACTGTACATATTGTGATGTCTAGGGACCTTTAAAAGTATCTGATTTTCATCAGGCATCTTAAAGTCAGAAGACACAACAAGACATTCAGTTTTAGTAAAGAGAACCTTGTGCTACTTATCACAAATTTGTGATATTGATAAAAGGTTAAAATGCCCTAATTCTTTTACAAAAGACACACTATCAAAATCTAAATTACCAACTCTTATTCTTCCTTTACCAGATATGTAGCCTTTGCTAACCGTCCAACAGGTAACAGATCCCCCATTGAATTCTTCAAAATCCTCCAGTTGATCCTTGTTACCTGTCATGTGCCCTGAGCATCCACTATCAAATATACCTATATCTACCATGTTCTTCAGTGGATGGTCCTGCACATGAAAAAGAGAAATTAGTTTCTCTTAGGGACCCAGGCCTTTGCAGGCTTGGGTCTGCCTTGTGGACCATTTGCATTCACAGTTCTAATAAAAATTAGGTCCACTTATTATAATGAGAGTTTGTCTAGAGTTCCTCCAATTATAACTTGCTGAGGTCTTAACAGCAGATCCTTAATTTCCCATTACAGCATTAGAATGAGCCATTTGTGCTGTAGATTTTGCAAAGGGTCTTCTTATAGATGAATGTGGTTTTGAAAAATCCCTTCTTTGATTAATTTGATTCATCTGTGGTCTTTTGGGACTCAAACTGTTTGAGGTTTTGTGAGTTACTGGCTGTTTAGATCTAACAGTATTAACTTTAGGACTAACATCATTAACTTTAGGCCTACCAGAATTAATATTTGTCCTACCAGTATTAATATTAGGCCTAACAGAATTAAGTTTTGGCCTACCAGCATTAAGTTGTACTGATCTAGGAACAAATTGATTAGCATGATTAACCCTGTTTGCATTAGTCCATACTGGTTTTGCCACCCTATTACCAGTATTAACAACCCTCTTAACCTCAGCTTCCCTTGCCATTTTCTTTTCATAATAGTCACAATCTTTAATCAAATGATTTAGACTACCACAAACAAAACATTTTTTCTTTGTAAAAGAGTAACCTTTCCCTAGTTCTCTTTCCATCATATCATTCCAATTCTTCCTATTAACTTTATGTGTTTCTTTATCTTTGAGTGGTTGCCTAGGAGTTTTTATGTGTGAGACACAACTAGGTTCAACTTCTTTTGATTTTGGAGCAGACATATCTTTTTCATTAGTTACTTCCAACCTTGACTTAGACATCTCATTTGGTTCACTTAAACTTTTGGTTCAGTTTCAAAAGAGTGCTCAGAGGTATTTCCACAAGATCCTCTACTGTCATTTGATTGACAGGTAGAATGCTTAGAAGAATTGTCATCTGACACACTAATTTTAGGTTTTTGAGGACCCTTTTTACCATAAACATTACAAAAAATCAATCAATTTCCCTCTTGTGGTTTAGGAGTATAATCTCCACATAAGGGATGTGGAACACTCCTTAAAAATTTCATTGGGGGTCTTGTAAATCTACTGTACGTAGGCTTTCCTATTGAATCCTCTTTTGACAATTTAAAAATAGAAAAGTTCATTTCTTCCTCATAACTTAGAACCTCATCATTAGATTGTATTTCAAACCCTAAGCCAAGTTTATCATTTGAAATGCCAGAATTAATTAATCTCCAAAGATTCTTGGAAGAATCTTTCCATGAATCTACTATTTTCTGCAATTGTTCCTTTTCTTTTACAGCTTTCATTCCTATTCTTCTATATCTTTTAAGCTTTTCATCTTTTTCATGTATTTCATTAGCTTGAAATGCAAGCTTTTCATTTAGAGAAAGTTGCTGTTTTTGAGAAGTAACAAGTTGAGCTTCTAGTTTCTTAACAGCTTGACTATATGCAAGTATTTGTGCTTCTTGATCACCTAACTGATTCATTTGTTCATCATACAGTAGTTTAAGCTTATTATATGAATCAATGCAAGTTTTAGAACACAAAGATACCTCATTTTTGTTCTTTGCTGAACTGAACTAAACAAACCATGTTCTTCCAAATTCTTTGTCATTCTTCTTGTTTGAGGTGCTGAATTCAAGTCTCCAATAATTTGTTCAACTGGATGATCTTTGTATACTCTTGTAGTTAGAATAGGACTGACAGGTATAAATGCATCCAAATTGTTCATGTCAGCCTCTGCACCAACATCTTCATCATCATCTGGATAAACAATATCTTCCAATTTAGGCATATTTGGATCATCTAGAAGTTCAATGCTTGTTTTTCTACCAACGGCATTAACTTTATTTGTTCTAGTAGCATTAACATTGTTAGTGATGTTAACGTTATCCTCCTTCTCTTGATCATTACTTTCACCCTCTTTACTTGGATCACCACTTTCTTATTTTGGTTCTTCAATAACCTTCCTTTCATCATCTCCTGAAGGTTTGAATCCAGCATCAGGAGAACTCTTTGAAATTTGAGAGAATGGTGGATCAGTAGTCCACAATGGTAGTAGAATGTAATCTTTGCCATGTACTGTCTTCATTCTAGCTTTAACTGCATCATCACATGCTTTTGTACCTGCATTACCATTCAACTGATTTCCAGTAACAACTGGCTTATAATTCATTGACTTTATTAGTGCATCAATATCAAAAAGCCAATCTGGTCCACTTCCTGCAATATTAGGTGGATTCTCACTAAACTGGACATGCAGGTTCTCTTTAACTATCCTAGTTATACTGTTGAATACTCTAAATGCTTTACTATTGATTGATTACCTAATAAAGAATCCTTCATCAGCCTTACCATCAAACTTGCCTAAGTGATCTATGGTATGTAGAATTGTAATAGGACACCCAAATGGTCTCATAAAGCCTAAATCTGGTTTTCTACCAAAAAAAGTTCATAAGGTGTCTTGTTATGAGGCTTAGTTACTAATACCCTAATTTATACATAGCAAGCAGTATTAACAGTTCATTCATAGTTTTAAAATTTATGTGTCCAAGCCTCCTATGCCAAAGTTTAGATTCATTAGATGTGGCTTATGCAAAGATATAAGTTAGACCTACTTTAGGAACAATATTCTTTAAATCAACACTATACATATTGTTCTTTCTAGGAACTTTAAGTAAAACTTGACTTTTATCAGTTAACTTAAAGTTTGGATTTAAAACAATACATTCAGTGTTATTAAAGAGAATACTATTCTTCTTGTCACACATTTGTGAGACACTAAAGAGGTTAAACTTTAACTCTCTTACAAAATACACATTCTAAAAATCTAAATTTCCAGTTTTGATTATACCTTTTCCTATGATTTTCCCTCCTTTAGGGTTTCCTCCAAAGGCAACATATCCTCCATCTATCTCTTCATAGTCAGTAAGATAGGACATGTTCCCTGTCATGTGCCTTGAGCATCCACTATCAATCACTCCTTGATCCTGTAAATTTATTTATGGATTGCCTTGCACATTAGTTAAGAAAATCAATTTCTTTTGGGGACCTAAGCCATCACTGACTTGGATCTGCCTTGTGCATGAACATAATCAAACTTTTTCAGGGTGATTGATGCACGACTGTGTTTAGAAACATGGTCTAAAACTTTAGTCTTTGGTTTCCAAACCCAACAAGTTGAGGCCTTAACAGCATTAACATTATTTCCCTTAACAACATTAACTACTGCTTTTGGCCTAGCAGTATTAACTACTACTTTTGGCCTAGCAGCATTAATATCCTTAATAGTATTAACCCTCTAATTAAAATTACTATTTTTAAGCACTATTCATTATTATTTTTAGGTAAGCAGTATTAACTTGTCTAGCAGTATTAAGTGATACTAAGCCAGACTTTATTAGTACTTCTCTTGGAACCATGTTCTTTTTAGGGCCGGGGTGAGTCTTTTTGCCAAAATTATGATGATTTACTCTTTTAGCATTATTACAAATAGGTTTTGTATTTTGAAACTATTTTTGATTCACCTTTTCACAATCTACCTGCAAGTGATCAAAACTTCCACAAATATAACAAGCTTTATTAAACATCTCAAAGTTACTTCCTAATCTTTGAGACATCATATTATTGTAGTTTCTTTGATTGCCTCTAGGAGTATGAATGTTTTGCCTATTTTGCTCAATATGATTGACATTTTTTCTAGCAGTCTTTTCTTGCTGTTTAGGTTTGACAAACTCTATCTTAGGAAAAATAGGCTTAAATGTTTTCTTTTCAATCATAACCTGAGGCACGTCATCTTCCTCATTATTAGACATATAATCCTCAATAATTGGAGCATCATTATTCTTCCTAACTACTTTAAGCTTTGCTTTACTAACATTAGCTTCACTTTTCTCAACTATAGGGTCACTTATAAACTCTTCTAAAATAAAGAATGACATATCAGGTTTTGGAGGCATAAATTTTCCTGTATAGGGAGGTGGAAACAACCTTATACTAAACAGTTTTCACTTTTTCAAACATCTGACAGTCTATTAGTTTGCTTAAGTTTTTAGATGAATTCCTAAAATTTTCTACTGTTATCTGAATTTTTTCCTTTTGTTTTTGAGCCAGTTCCAACTTCCTTCTAAACTCTGTAATGGCTACTTCTCTTAAATGAATCTCACATTTTAAGACCTTGATATCTTCCTCATAAACCGACTAATTTATCTTATTAAACTAGAATTCTTTGCTTCTACAGACTCTAAACCTGTTTTATAAGCAATAACATTTTACTTAGATGTCCTTAAGTCTTTTAACAGTTGTTCATTTTGTTGTTTAAGAATTTTAACATTTTCCAAACAAGATGATGAACAGTTTGAATCAGTAGATACCTCAGAGTTAGAACTTGTAGAAGAGTAAGCCATGAGTGTAAAGTTAGTTAGACCTTCTTCTGGTTGATCACTCCAATCACAACCAGAACCATAACAAGACACCAAAGAATTAGAAGTAGTTGTCTCCACTGACACAACCCTTCTTGCCCCCCCCCCCCCCCCCCCCCCCCCCCCCCCCCCCCCCCCCACCCCCCCCCCCCCCCCCCCCCCCCCCCCCCCCCACCCCCCTTTGTATTCCCTATTCTTGTTTTCTTGTTCCTTGGAGCCTTGCACTCCCTTACAAAGTGTCCCCTTTTGTGGCAATTGTAACACTCTACCTTAGACTTATCTAACCCAATGGTCTCATTACCATTAATAGTAAGCTTTCTTCTAGTGTTCTTTAATAATCTCCTTTCCCTCATTGTTAGCATAGCCATCTGCCACCTTAAGTTCATCTCTTCTAAATCATTAGGATGAATTGGTTGCAAGTCCTCATTGTCAAGTTGTAGACTATTTGGTTGACTTGCAAAGAAAGCACATATAACAGCACCACTCAAGTTATCAATTGTTGTTGAGTTAACAGTAGTAGCTTGAGTGCTAGTAGTTGTAGCACCATGTGCAGTATTAACTGTTCCATTTGTACTACTGGTGCTGTTTGAGGACACAAAGGCTACATTTTGTGTGTTTGTGCTTGAGCTTGATGTCCCTTTAACCTTTGGTTCATAGATCTTTAGGTTGTTGTAAAGATCATCCATGCTTAATGTATCTAACTCAGGCTTGTTCCTCCACATAATGGTATGTGTGTTCCATTCTGGTGACAGATTTCTTAAGAACTTCTAATTTACATCTTCTTGTGAGATACTTTCACCATGAATCTCCAACTAACTGATAAGCTTATGAAGCCTATCAAAGATTTGATCTAACACCTCTAAGCAAGATGCAGTAAAATTTTCATACTGCTCCTTTAGAAGATTCCTTTGAGTCTTTTTAGTAGCATCATTCCCTCCAAACCTCTTCTTAACAGCTTGCAGCAATGACTTGGCATCTTTGATGGAGTTAAACTTTAATTGATGTTCATTAGGGATGCCCATCAATAATGTGCTTCTTGCATTAACTCTAACCTCCTTTGTGCCTTTTCTTTAGCAGTTGTAGGAGCAATTGTAGTCTCAACACCTTCAACAACTTTTGTTATTGGAGGTGCATTACCATTCTCTATGACTTCCCATAGAGAATAATCAATCACCTAGATGTACTATTCCATTCTCATCCTCCAAAGCTCATACTCACTTGGTTTGAGCATAGTCACTTTTGATGCAGCCACCATATGTACTGAGTCTTGATCCTGTTTCTAGCAATAGTTTCTCAAAGCACAAGCTCTGATACCACTTGTTGATCCCACTTGAATGGATCTTGAATTCCTTAGCTTGTGTAAGGTTTAGTTACGTAAGATAAATCCTACACAACTATGATAGAAACTTTGTAAAATATATCAATGATTATGCATAATCTAATCTTTGATCAATAAGAAGAATATGCATGAAATAATAATTTAATGTAAACACATAGATTAACAAACATAAGCTTTAAATATAATTTCAACAATGAAAGCTCCAATATTATTATTACAAATAATACGAATACTCTCCGAGTATTAGGGTTACAAAACCTTGAAGCTATAATGATATCGAAACAATAGATTTCTCTAGATTGTGATTTTTGTGATGATAAACTATATACCTTAGGACCTCCTTTTATACACTAAGGAGTCCTAGTCAATTTACGATATATTCCTAAAACTTAGATTATTCTCAAAGATCTATTCTATAAATAACAATCCTTATCTCATAAGTAATCTTGATCTTCAAGCAATCTTTATCTTTTAGCAGTTGTAATCTTTCAATAGTTGTAACTTTGTACTAGCAGCATTAACTCTTAACAAGCAGTAGTAACTTATACACCAGCAACATTAATTGTGTACAAGCAGTAGTAACTACTTAGAATATTTTCTTCAATCTTCACCATAAGTACTAACTTTACTCTAGCAGTACTAACATATACTAGCAATAGTAACTAGCAGTACTAATATACACTAGCAGTATTAAGTTACACGAGCAGTAGTAACTATGAACTAGCAGTACTAACTACTTAGCATATTTTTCATTAGAGTTAATGAACATCACTAAGTTTTACTTAGCAACAGTAACACAAACCTTAGCAGCAGTAATTCCAAGATCATCATGAAGTCTTTTAATCTCAACATCGAAAGACCCGTTATGATCTATATAGTTTTAAAGATTTGTCTATGGTCTTTATCGTCTTTGTTGAGAAATCCACTTTCGTAAATTAATAAACAAAATAATCTTTGATATAATAAGTATCTAGATCATTTGAGTGACACATTTGGTCTAGCCAACTAAATATAAGTCTTAAGTTAATTAAGTTAATTTGTAAAAACGTTTTTTGATGAGAATCCTTTTTATAAGTTAAGGTTCCATCTTTAAGGTCTTAATCATTACCAATACTTATAAATTATTCTCAACTATTCGAGTAGTCATCTTTATTATCACTGGTAAAACAAAAGTTATTTTAGCTGTTAAAGACTATTTTCTTTATGATTATTTAAACACTACTCAAATCCCTGTGGACAACCTGGTCTTACATAAAAAAGATTATACTACATACGTGGGTTATACTTTTACCTGTGTGTTTCCCTATAATAAAATTGGTATTTTCAGTCATTATAAATTTAAAGCTTTTGAAACACATCAATTATTTATCATTAATCATTCAATATGTCTATGTGTTGTGTGATTGATTTATCTTCTTGCTTTCATTATAACATGTGAGGCTAAGCCCTCCTTTGTATTTGCTTATGATTGCATGAAGGTCGGATTGTAGATCCTATTACTGTTGCTTCTTGTTGATGAATGTGGGTATTAGGCTTTAGAAAATAGCTTTTGTCTGTATCACTATAGATACGTCTAAGGAAACATGTATGCATAGAAAGGATACCATCGGGTAACAGTCTTCATACTACCTGACCCACTTATATGGTTGATCCCTCTTAAGGTATTTTACACGCATTCAATATACTCTTAGGGGCCTTGTAATAGTCTTCATACTACCTTACTTGTGCGTTGCCCTAATGGAATATTAAATAGATGGCGGGTTTGTGTAATCCATTCATGACCTAGGAAATACTTACACAGATCATCACAAGTGTGACAAGGCAACATGAATAGGAGAAGTAATCAGATAAGTAGTGCATGATTGAGTAAATACATCTAATTATCATAAAGTTATCATTAGTAGATTAGATATCAATAATTTAGTTATTAGTTAAACAAACCAACCTCTCAAACCATAGATTTACCTGCTTTCTATAAAATATAAAAACACAAAAATAATCTTCTCTCAACCTTTAGAATTCTGTTAGACCGTGATCAATCCTTCCCAACCTATTCCCTTAGAGAATGATAACAACCCCCTGAGTCTTACCTATACTACTACTACAACGGTTAGGTGCTCTGCCTAGGGAGTTGTAAAACTTCATGTAGAAGTCCTACGACGACCGCATCAAGTTTTTAGCGCCGCTGCCAAGGAATAGTTAGGTTTTGATCATAGTTTAACTTAGTTCTACTCGCTTGAATCCTTTCAAGTGAGACTTTAATTTCGTACATTAGCTTTCTTGTAGTCTATCTTTTCTTTGTGTTAAGTTTTTTGTAACCTATTCTTATCAACCACAATAGGAGACGTGAATCCTATCCGTACCCTTAGAGATTTCTCCAATCCTAGCTACGAAGGCTATAGGAATACCATCGAGCTCCCTGATTCGTCTGAAAGTACACACTTATATAGCAACCCTAATACAGATCCTGACCGAATGCCCTTAACCGAGGCAAAAGGTCAAATTCCACAAAAGGAGAAGATACACAAGTAAGAATCAATGATAAAAAGATTCCGGAAGAGATATTCCCGGGTCGTAAGTCCGCAACGAGCTGCAATTGAAATATCCTGTTTTGAAAAAAATTGACTGATGGAGAATATAAGATATGAAACACTGATATAATTACAGACTAAAATATATTAAATAAATCTAATTTAATCTATCGGAAACAATATAGGAAATAGGAGGAGTCTTAAAAACTAGGGAAACAAAAGTTAGTTATAAGAAATCCTAAAATTAAATCTAAATTAAATACGGGGAACAGAATAAGGTAAACCTAAATACTAAAAATTAAGAAAATAAATGCTAAATTAAATTAAAAATCAAAATTAAATTCTAATTAACTTAACTTGAAAAATAAAGAAAACTAGAACTAAAACGGAGGTCGTTTGAATGCTAAACGAAAAGAAACGGTAAAACGCACCCGGTAAAAACGGGTCTAAAACTGAAATTTAAGAAAAATTAAGCCTACACTAAATTTTATATTTTTCCTACACACTAAATGACAAAAGAAAATTTTATAAAAAAGAAAAATATTTTTTTATTAATTTTTGGATTTTTTTATGAATTTTTAAAGATTAAAAACTAATTAAAACTAAGAAAATAGAAAAAGACAAAAAATAAAAGTTATAAAAATTCTAAAAAAAATAAAATTAAATAAAGAAAAAGTTAACAATTCTAAAAATATAAAAATGCCCAAATTTTACTGTTTATAATTAAAGTAATTAAACTAATTAAATCTAAACCTAATTTAAATTAATTAAATTAAAATAAACTAACTAAAGTTAACTGTTTAAAAACAAAAGGACAACCATTGAAAGGACACAAGGATTAACATGGAAACAAAAGGGAAGCAAACACAGGGACTAACAAAGGTAACTGAAAAAGAAAGAATTACACAAATGGTCCCTGAGTTGGACCCCGACTAACAACTTTGGTCCAAAGTGCTTATTATCAAAAAGCTATAAAAGAAAAGTTGTAAAGGGGCATGAGGGGAGCATTTTTTTTTTCATAAAAGGGTGCATAAGCTGAATCCAACTAAATAAGCTAGAAAAATGAGCTTAAAAGGGGCTGCATAACTTAATAAGCTTATTGAAGCTTATTTTTTTCTCTTGGCTTCTTTTGGGATTAAGCCACAAAATAAGCTAGAAACTAGGGGGAACAGATAAATAGGAGAGGGAGTCCAAAATAGGCTAAATGAACTAAAAAAATCCCTAAAATAAGCTGTTCAAATGTTAACTAAAATGACAATTTAATATAAAAAACCTGAAAAAGTTGCTATTACTTTAAGGCCTAAATAACTTACTAAGGAGGATTAAGCTACAAGAATTTTGGGGAAATTAAAGGATCTAGTAATAAGCTATAACAAAAAGCTAAAAGATCCTAAGCTATTATCACAATTATCTAGAAAAGTGGGGCTGAAAATGGTGCTCAGCACCAGGGTAAATACAACAGTGAACAAGGGGTCTCTTTTGAGCTTATGCAATAAGCTCTAAAGAGCTTATTAGCCAAAACCAACCACAAACAGAATTGAAGGGGTGGTCAATGAGCTTATTCTCAAAGATTGGTTTATAAATGAGGATTTAAACCTGCTGGTTTTGTGGCTTGAAAAAATGGGTTTTCTCGAAAAAAAAGCAAAGCCAAAATTTTGACTATTATGTTGCAAAGTAAAAGGGACAGAACAAGGGCTTGGGTAAATGGCTAGAAACAACACCAAAGAGCACAAAAACAATGTGCTTAAGCTGCTTATGCAGCTTGAGCACTTAGCTTAAAGTTGCTTATTGAACATATACAAAATCAAAAGAAAACCTAAAAACTTATTTTTTAAACTAAAATGGTATTAAGGTGGCTTAATAAAACCTCACAAACACTCAGCCAAAGTTGGCTGAGTGGTTACAACCCATAACAAACCCTATATGACCCATTTTGAGACTAAACCAAACACCCCCTTATTTTATAAAAAAGCTTTTTAACTGATTTTTTAGTAAAAGAAGGCAGAGATAAGTGATTACAAGTGAGGTTTAATAACTTTTAACACATGTTTGAATAATTTAAACAGAATTAATCAACTAACATTAAGCTTTAAATTTCAAATATTCAAATGACAAGAAAGTATTAACTTTTATTAAAACTGAATGAATTACAGCATAAAACTTTTAAATGACTGAATTACACTTAAATGCTTAAAAGAAAGACTTAGAATTAAAATTAAGCTAAAAACATAAAAAGAAAGGTGTGTTTGTGTTCGGCTTGCTCTTGGCTCTTTTATAGAAGTCTTCAGCCTTCCTTTGGACTTGGGCTGTGTTTGTTGTAAGAGTACAACACTTCCTAAGCAATCCTAGCCCTTGGGATTCACATTACATACCATCTCACCATTTTGATGTTGATCGGGGGTAGTGTTTTTTCCAAGTGAGGAGGGGGTTTATAGGTGCAGTGGTAAGTGGGGAAAGGTAGGGGTGAGCTGTAAAGGGTCCTTGGGAGAGTGGTATTGCAATAAAACCCGAGGGAAAGGGGGGTTTTTATTGGGGCGGGTACGGGGGTAGTTTCAGGTTATTAAAAGAGAAGATTGGGGAAGAGGCAAGAAGCCCCCCCCAACTCCTTTCTCATCGTATTCCATTTCTTTTAATGCCGAAAAACAGTTATAAGAATTTAAGAAAAGTGTCCACATTTTGGCCCTTGTGTTTATAACAAAAAGAGATAAAAAATGGTTTAGGACAATTCAAAAATGGACCCAGCTGTTTGTATAACTAATAAAGATAATTGCCATTTGGCAGTTTTATCCTTGATTTATTTACCAATTTCTTTTATAAAAAACTTTTAAAAAAGACAACTATAGCCCTAAAGTTTTATAAAAAAAGGATTTTGGGCCTTTTGTTTTTGGTTTTTTGGTTGATTGGGCCACTGGTTTGGGTTTAGGGCCCAATAAGTTGTGTGGCTAGTAATGGGGCCCAATTAGTGTTGTCGGGCCCAATAAGGTACAAGTTCGGTTAATGGGCTTTTTTTTCAAGCCCAATAAGGATATGGAGTGGGTTTTTGTGTGTACAATGGCTGAGATTGGCTTGTAACAGGCTAGGATGGGGCCTTCAAAGTCTTCACAGTTATAGACAATTGGGCCTTCCCCGGACCCATCTAGATTGGTTTAAGATTTGCATTCAATAGTAATTCTTCAGTTCCGCTCCGTTTTAGACCTGCTTGATTCTTCAGTAGTGGGAACACAACTTTGTCATTTTTGGACTTTTGCCTTGATTTGCACAGTCTTTTTCCATACCATGCTCAGTTTTTGTTATTTGGCTGGTTTTCTTCTGTCTTTTTGTTGATATCCACATCCTGCAACAATACAATGCAAAACAAACATATATTTGGCAGTTTTTTTTGGTCTTTTTTTGTCATTTAAGCTCGTTTTGAAGGTAAAAGATTTTGTAATTAAGCACTTATCAAGGGTACACATTTGGAAGCTGTTGGAAACGAACAACCCTTAACAGGTTATGATGGCAACCCATTCCATGGATACAACAACCCTCGAGCTACTGTTCACAGCCCACGAGATACTGCAAAAAACCCATGAGTTACTGTTCACGCTACAGTAACTGATGAACAACAATCTGATATTGATTTTGATGATTTATTCACGCCAATAGCTTGACTCGAGACCATAAGACCCTTGATTGCTCTCGCAGCCGGGAAAGGGGAGAGATTCACCATACTTGGATTGAAAAGGTTTTCTAAATGGTGATCAAAAGAATCCGTAGTACTTTAAAAAAGATAAGTATTTTTCCACTGCATGCAATAAAAGGCGGTCTATAAAAAGGTGCCCAATGGAGAATTTATCATTGTTGCGGTTAATGTGGATGATTTATTCGTGACTGGGACAAGCTTAGACCTCATAAATGAGTTCAAAAATAGAATGGCGTCTCAATTTGAAATGTCAGATTTTGGTGAGTTAACTTACTACTTAGGTATCAAAGTCTCACATGAAAAAGGAATTACGTGGAGACAAGCAAAAGAGATACGCATTAAAAATCATAAAATAAGTTGGTATGAAAGTTTGCCATGCAACTTTATGTCCAATCGAACCGGGACTCAAGTTGTCAAAAGTATAAGATAAACTAGAAGTTGGAGCTACTCAATATTAAAAAATGGTGAGTTGCTTACGTTATCTTTTGCATACTCATTCAGATTTAACGTACTCGTTTAGATTGTTAATTAGATACATGCAAATGTCCAAGAAAATCAACATGCTCCCTGCTATCTAAGCAAAACCTACGCTATAATCCTACGCTATCTTAAAAAGGTACAACTTGTTTTGGAATTAAATACAAAGCGGGTTAATTGACATGAGACTGGTTGAGTTATCATCGAAAATGTTAACAATTGATGAAGGACGGAGTACTACTAGACAAGTTTCTAACTTGGTACAATACCCATTACATGTGCACAAAAAAAAGCATACTACCTAGCGTTATCCTTCCGTGTGAAGCAAGTTCAGACAGCCCCTCAGCTGTTTGTCAAGCAATTTGGCTAAGGGAAGGTTTGGCGGAAGTGTAGGACAATGAGCAGGTAATTGGTTTGAGCATGTATACAGAGATAACCAAAGAGCAACCCCATTAACGTACGGCCTTGGCCACATAAGGTTTCAAGAGATGAGATCGTTACATGGTTGACAAAGTTAACCCATTTGCCCGACTGTCAGAAATCATAGGGTGATTGTAGGCGAATTCCCGAGTTTGGATGACTTAAGGGTTGTTTACCAGATTGCAATTAATACAAGTGGAGGTTGAAGTTTTGATGTAGCTAAAGCGTGATATCAGTTTTTTTTGGTAAAAGTAGTTGTAGAGAATGCTAGTCCTACTCGTCCTATTTTTTACTTGTTTATTTAAGATATTATAAGAATCCTTTTTTATAGATCCTAATATGTCTTGTTAGTATATATATATATCGTGTAGGGTAAATGTTCACATTGTACCGTATTTGAGTTTTGAGTGAGTTTCTTCAATATATAAAATCTGCGCGTTTGGTAGTAACATCCGTTGTTCTAGTTTTCATTGTATTTCTATAAGTATGTGGTTCTGTTCTGCTTTGTGTTCTACCTCTATTATCCCCCTTCATTCTTTACCACTACAAGAGGAATAATTCGAACAATAAAACCTGGTGCCGAAAAGAGATAGTATTGGAGACTTGACCTTGAGACTTGGAGTTTAAGAGCTTCTCCTCCGTTGTCACCATTGTAGAAGTTTTTTATTTGCACCCAAGATTGGGTAAGAAAGTCGAGAACATAAATTAATTGGGATGATGTTGAAAATATTTTAAAAAAGACGATGAGATTGTGAAAGATATGGAAGAACAATTAGAGAAACTAACCGGAACACATAAAGAGAAACAAACTGTAGAAATATAAACGGTTTTAGTTATTTTCTTGGACAAATTTTTAAGTTATTTATTTTGTTTTTCGAATTGTTATGAAATTATTGAACCTGTAAAACTATAGAATGGTTGTTTATTTGAGCTTATATTTAGTTGTTAAATGTTATTGCTTTTAACATAAATGGTTGCAAATGCTTAAAAAATACATTTCTTATGTGCTTTTAAAGTGTCTTAATTTAAGTGCATGAGGTTTTTTTTCTTCTAGAAAATAGGTTCCTATCCGGGTAGACCCAAAGAATCGAATTTGGAACTAGAACCAAATCAAGCTCGAAAAATAAATTTGTTCGGTATCCAGGTTCTCACTTTTCCTCTTCAAAATTCGATTCTCGAATCCATCAGTTCCTGATTTTAAATTCCACCGGTTCTATACCCATGCTCAAGCCCTAATACAACATCATCATTACAAATAGCGTAGCCAAATAATCATTAAAAAGGTAACAATTGGACTCAATCTTAATGAAAATAACGTCCACGGAAAGACTCTAAGAATGATAACACGTAACTCGCCCTTAAAAAGCAATAGGTAATGTATGTTGTTGTTTGTCGTGAAAGATCTTTTCAATTTGATCCCATGCATCTTTAGCGGTGTCAGGGTTTGCTCTAATGAGCCTACCTTGAAGAGCTTCGGAAAAAATCAAGAATATCCATGACTTGATAATAGAGTCGGCTACAAGCCAGTCAGCCATGGATGGTGGAGTGGGGGAGGAGCTAGTTGCTTCACCTTTGATGCGCTTTAGAACATTAAAAATTTGACAAATGAATATTGAAAAAGTGCACCGAGACAAATAATTTAACTCGTCTACATTTAGTTAAACATGAACCAAACTTGTGATGTTATGCACATCATACAATTTATCAGTTGGTAATGTTAGAGATTTGAGGTGTGTACGATGATGTGATAATCCTGGATATTTAGTGTGTACGATGATGTGATAAAATTTAGGGTTAATTTTACGCCGTAATAGGTATGTCTGGTTACGCCGTTAACTCATTGGGTGATATAAGAAGATTACCTGGTGCCTGATTACGCTGTAATCTGTTTGATGGGTTTACATCGTAATGGCCTCCTGTGATAGTGTAACCCTTGATTACGCCGTAACAAGGAATAAGGCCCAGATATTGTTTTATGGGATTACGCTGTAACCAAGGTTGGTTACGCCGTAAACCCTGTCTGTTGTTAAAGTAGATTTGTTTTAACCGAATATAACCACCCGTAACTGTTGGTTTTCTGTATGATAAATACATAAACATTGTTTCTCATTTGGAATACAGAAAACACACGAAAAACTCATATGATTACTCTCTTGTTCTTGATTTGTGCTTCTTATGCCTAGAACACAAATTGTTATTCTTCTAGTCTTATCCCGATAGAGATTTAGTGCAACCCAGGCATTTGATAGGGTCGAAATACTTTATACGGAAAGGGGAATTCTTACACGATTCTAGAAGATATCCAGGATTACACATCATCGTACATACCCAAAATCTCTAACAAACGTATAAAGTATTTTGTTTGTGATAATCATGGTTGGTGAATCGTGGTTCGGTAGAATAAGAAAAGTTGATATAGTATCTGATCATTAACATGAATAACAATTGTTATTCCATGACGTCTGATTCAAAAGAGGTGGGGGTTTGTGGATACGTATCAAACACATAACTAACTAATGATTGTTTGGAATGTGATATGAAGTAAAGTCTAGATTCGTAAATGGAGCTAATGAAGACAAGTTTGAAAGTGGATGGTATTGGTATGTTTGCATAAATATTTTTGATATTTGGTTCGGTATAATTCGTTCGAACATCTGATCACGGTACGCTCTCTTGCTCTAATTAATTGAGTTATTGTTGATGAAACCTATTATGCGAAGCCATTAAAAAATATTGAAAAGTGATACGTAGTTTTATGTAAAAAGTCTTCATGTGTAACTGGTATTGGATAAATTTTTTATGAACACATATGTTAAATATTCTGGATAGGAATCATAAAAGACAAAGTTCATTATATCCAAGACTATTGTGAAATTGAACGTTAACTATAAAAACTAATTTCACAAACACACAAATGTATTGAATGTGATATATTATACATGTGGATTGCATGAACTCTTCTGATTCAAAATTTCTGTTTGAATCAAAAAATATGTTTATTTGCAAGATTTGCTTAACAGAATATTTGAACCATTAAATGTGATAAATTATTGTAACTAGAATGGTTGCTTGTGAGTATAAAACATAGATTGTATCTGCAATTTAATGGTTCTAGATTGTTTACATGGATCGATTATTGTGTGACTTGTTGTGAATACTAGTCATTCTTTTGGCTCCACTTTTATTTGATTTGGTAAAATATGGTATATATATTTTGTTATGTTTTTCATGAAGTTGTGAATTATCAATGCTATTCTAAAGAGTGCTTTCTTATATTTGTGTGAGTGAATTGGTTATAATTCATGGTCACTCTTGTTAGATGTTCAAAGTACAGTAAATCACATAACGTGATTTGAATAAAAGACACGCTTTAATGGTTGTCTTTATTTTCCTCATGATCTACCGATGGTATAAGTAGGACATGTGTTGTCTTGATCGGTGTTTGTTTGGAAAATGAACTGTCTATTGTATAGTTGTATTTCTGTATGAAATAAGGGCATCTAAACTCTACTATGACATAAAGTGCAGTGATTACGCCGTAACATAAGTGTATGGTTACGCCGTAATCGTGTTGGGTGAGTGGCAAAAATCATTTGGGAATTGGTTACGCCGTAACCAATTAGTGGGTTTACGCCGTAAACATTTGTTTTGTGCTATAACCAGGAAAATGATTACAAGATTAACTGGTCGTACACCTGGTTGTAACGACCGTAATCAAGAAAGTTCATAATACAGACTCTGTTGGAATACCCTTTGATAAATTAAGAATTTATTAAAAATAGTTGAAATTGCAACAAAATGATAAAAAATCTTTTACCACAGATAGAGGTGGTGAATATTATGATCCTGTATTTTTCCAATTTGTAGGAATCATTCATGAAACTACAGCTCCTTACACACCACAACAAAATGGTGTGGCTGAAAAGAAAAATAGAGCTCTTAAAGAAATGGTTAATTCCATGTTATCTTACTCGGTTTTAGTAGAGGGTTCTTGGAGAAGCCTGTTAACGCTTGCTATTTTATTGATAGACACATAAAAGGAACATACTACCAAATGAACTTAGTATTAAAACTAACGACCCCCAGCTTTTTCATTTTTTACCGAGATTGGGGTTGTAAGGAGGGCCGTTGTTTGGCCTTTCGGGCCCGAAAAAGAAAAACTTTGGGTGAAAAAGGTATTATTGCATCATTGATGGATAGGCTAGCATAGTCCAAAGCATCTAGGTTTTATTTATAGAAACCTAATAACCAGTTCTAATTAATTCAAATTAAGAATTGAGAAGATGCAATATTTTGATGAAATCGTTCCTCATAAAATACCTAGACCAAAGGATATTATACTAAATTCGGATGAATCTCAAAGGGATGATCATCTGAGATTACCAAGTGAATTCCTGAACCTCGTAAAGGTTAAGAAGAGTTTCAGAAAAGCTAATCATATGGTTCTGATTTTTAGCTATACTTAGTTGAGGGATTAAGAGATCAAGTTGGATCACAATACTCTTACTGTTATAGTATTGAGGAGGATCCTAGAACCTATAATGAAGCTATGCAATCTTGAGATTCTGCTTTCTGGAAAGAAGCAATTGATGATGCGATTTGTTCTATAATTGAAAATAATACATGGGTTCTATCTGATTTACCCCCAGGTTGCAAATCTCTAGGTTGTAAATGGATCTTCAAAAGGAAGATGAAAGTCGATGGAACAATTGACAAGTTTAAAGCTCGATTGGTAATCCAATGCTTTAGACAAAAGGAAGGAATCGATTATTTCGATACCTATGCACCAGTTGCTCGTATCAATACTATTAGATTGTTGTTGGCCTTAGCAGCTATACATAATCTAGTGATCCATCAATGGATATCAAATAGCATTTTGAATGTGATTTGATGAAGAGGTGTATATAAAAGGGCAACCTAAAGGATTTTAATGACGGGTAATGACAATCAGGTGTGTAAGTTGGTAAAGAGCATTGTAAGGCTAAAATAAGCCCCTAAGCAGTGTGCATCAAAAGTTTGAAGAGTTTGGTGTTGTCAACTGGTTTTCCACTTAAAACATCTGACATTGTAAAATAGCAAATTTGACAATTTCGGTAAAGGTGTCATAATTTGCTTATATGTTGATGACATGTTGATTTTTGGAACTGACCAAAATCAAGTTGATAAAACTAAGAAGTTTTTGTCATCAAAATTCTCAATGAAAGATATAGGAGAAGCGGACGTTATTCTTGGTATAAGAATTAAACTTGAGAATAAGGGGATTGTCATTTACACAATCTTACACACAGATGACACCGTATAGATCATCTTGAATATCAAGAGCTATTGTTGTTTGATGTAATGCTAAACAAGGTACTAGACCTGATATTAGCTTTGTTGTTGTAGATTTGAAAGGTATACTAGAAATCTTAGAAGACATCAATGTGAAGACATAACAAGGGTGTTTAAGTACTTGAGAGGTACTAAGGATTATGGTTTATCATATGGGATATCCTTCGATGTTAGAAGTTATTCAGATGCTAGTTGGATAAATCATGTTGAGGATTCATCTTCTACGAGTAGATGGGTGTTCTTGCTTGGGGGAGGTGCCATTTCATAGGCTTCTAATAAGAAAACATGCATCACTGGTTCTACATATGAATCTCTTAGTTATGGCATTGACTGCTACTGGTAAAGAAGCAGAATGGCTAAGAAACTTAATCTATGAGATTCCAATATGGCCTAAATAATAGTACCAATATTTATCCGATGAGATAGTGTTCCCACGATGGCTAAGGCATATAGTCAGGTATTTACTGGAAGTCTAGACACTTAGGTGTTAGACATAGTATGATTAGGAAGTTAATCATGAAAAGGTGATCTCTATTGATATTGTAAAGTTGCAACGTAATTTAGCTAACCACTTGATTAAGGGTTGAGCTAGGGACTTAATGACTAAGTCAATTTTAAGGATGGGATTAAAGTCCATATAAATCTACTACATATGAGATACCCAATTCTCTTCTAATACGACGTTAGAAGCTGAATTCAATGTGGAAAGCTCATAGCTAGAGACTGGAACACATGTATTCATCCCAAGTATGTGTTCAGACCTGCAAGTGATGTTAGGTTGAAGTTTACCTTCTTAATGGTTCTTTTGAAAAAGTGCTGACAGGGCATGACTAAAAAGGACCACCTATGTGAACATGAAGTAGATTTATATGGACTTTAATCCCATCCCTAAAATTGAATTAGTCATTAAGTCCCTAGCTCAACCCTTAATCAAGTGGTTTTTTAGCTAAAATTACGTTTGCCACTTTACAATATCCAATAGAGTAACACCTTCATGATTAACTTCCTATCATACTATGTCCTAACACCTAAGTGTCTATACTTTCCAGTAAATACCTGACTAATGCCTTAGCCTAACGTGGGAACACTATCTCATCGGTTAAATATGTACTATTCATTTTAGGCCATAAGTTGGGAATCTCATAGATTAAAGTTTCCTTAGCCATTCTGCTCTTTTACAGTAAGCAGTCAATTCCATAAAACTCAGATTCCATAGTAGAACCAGTGATGCATGTTTTCTTATTAGAAGCCCATGAAATGGCACCTCCCCCAAGCAAGAACACCCATCTACTCGTAGAAGATGAATCCTCAACATGATTTATCCAACTAGCATCTGAATAACTTCTAACATCGAAGGATATCCCATATGATAAACCATAATCCTTAGTACCTCTCAAGTACTTAAACACCCTTGTTATTGCTTTCCAATGCTGTCTACTAAGATTACTAGTAAACCTTCTCAATCTACCAACAACATAAGCAATATCAGGTCTAGTACTTGTCATAGCATACATCAAACAACCAATAGCTCTTGAGTATTCAAGATGATCTACAGGTTTCCCTGTGTAGTAAGATTGTGTAATGACAATCCCCTTATTCTCACGTTTAATCTTTATACCAAGAATAACGTCCGCTTCTCCTATATCTTTCATTGAGAATTTTGATGACAAAAACTTCTTAGTTTTATCAACTTGATTTTGGTCAGTTCCGAAAATCAACATGTCATCAACATATAAGCAAATTATGACACCTTTACCGAAATTGTCAAATTTGCTATATACACACTTGTCAGATTGTTTTAAGTGAAAACCAGTTGACAACACAACCTCATCAAACTTTTGATGCCACTGCTTAGGTGCTTATTTTAGCCCATACAATGACTTAACCAACTTACACACCTGATGCTCATTACCCGACATAACAAATCCTTTCGGTTGCTTCATATACACCTCTTCATCCAAATCACCATTCAAAATGCTATTTTGATATCCATTTGATGGATCACTAGATTATGTATAGCTGCTAAGGCCAACAACAATCTAATAGTATTGATACGAGCAACTGGTGCATAGGTATCGAAATAATCGATTCCTTCCTTTTGTCTAAAGCATTGGATTACCAATCGAGCTTTAAACTTGTCAATTGTTCCATCGCATTCATCTTCTTTCTTGAGATCCATACTACAACCTATAGATTCAACCTGGGGTAAAATCAATAGAACCCAGTATCTATTTTCAATTATAGAACAAATCGCATCATCAATTGCTTCCTTTCCAAAAGCAGAATCTCAGATTGCATAGCTTCATTATAGTTCTCTAGGCGACCTCCTCAATACTATAACAGTAAGAGTATATTGCTCCAACATGATCTCTTAATCCTCAACAATGTATAGCTAAAATCAAACCAAATGAATTAGCTTCCTGAACCTTTTACTTTACGAGGTCATGAAACTCACTTGGTACCATCAATCAGAATGATCATCCCTTTGAGATTCATCCGAATTTAGTATAATATCCTTTGGTCTAGGTATTAAAGAGAAACGATTCTCATCAAATATTGCATCTCTCAATTCTATAATTGAATTAATAGAAACTGAGTTATTAGGTTCAATAACATAAAACCTATATGCTTTGGAATGCTCAGCATATCCAACAAAGATGCAATCAATACCCTTCGACCCAAAGATTTTTTCTTTTCGGGCCCGAAAGCCTAACAACGGCCCTACAACCCAAACTCGTAAAAATGACAAGCTGGGTCGTTTCTTATACCAAAGTTCATATGGGGTAGTATTGTTCCTTTTATTTGTCTATTCAATAAATAGCAAGCCGTTAACATGGCTTCTCCCCAGAACCCCATTTGGGATTTATCTTTGTTGCCGATTTGCGAATAAAAGGAAAAAGGAAAGAAAGGGGTTTAAACAAATTAGGGTTAGGGTTTTGTTAATTTTTCCAGGTTCATTTAATGCTAATGATTGGGTAATAATTATGTTTTGTTTGGAAAAAAATCAAATTAGGGTTTTGTGGATTTAATTAGTTAGCCGATTTTGATTTTAAAATATAAGGGGGTGATTTGTAATTTATGAAACTATGAGGTCTGTTTTAAACATGTTATTATACTTATTATATTCTGTATAAAATAAGTTGGGGGGTATAAAATGTCATATTGATATTATTTTGGATTAAAATGGTTAATTACATATAATAAGTAATTAGAAATTAATTAATTAAAATAGAGGGACTGAAATTGTAAATTCTGAAAAGTGGAAGGTTTGGTTAGTATTTAATGTATAAAGTATGAATTTGTCATATTTGAATCTATAAGGACTTGTTTTGTAATTATGGATAATTAAAGATATTGTTTAAATAATTAATAAACAAAAAGGGCTAAATATGTAAATTGTGTAAATTAAGGGTTTGACTTGTAAATACAGAAAATGGAAGGTATAATCTGAATAAAATGTGAAACTTTGATATTTACACTTTTAACCTTGAAAATTGTTGATTTTGTATATTAAACCCTAAAATATGGAAAGTTGTCATATTTAACCCTAAACTTGTAAGGTTGACATGTTAAGTCCCTAAACTATTCAAAATACTTAATAGAATCTCAAATGATGAATATTACTAATTTTGGAAACTTACTAAAAATGGAAAGTTACTAAAAATGGAAAGTTACTAAAAATGGAAAGTTACTAAAAATAGAAAGTATAACTTAAATGAATGGTTTGTAATTCGAATTCATCATTTCTTTAGGTTCGGTCAAGAGGGAGTGATTTTGATTTCCTGTGGTGTTTTCTTTGATTATTGCTTTGCTTCGGAATAAGGTACAGATATTCTGACCTTATCGTTAAGGTTTCTCATGACATATTCCTCTCTATCTTTGATTACTTATGTGATTTGCTACATTTGCTCTGAGCCTTTTATCTTGGTTCTCTTATATGATCTGTTATTATGTTCTATTTGAACCCTGCTATGCTACCTTTGATATTTGAACCTTTGGCATTGAACCTTTGCTATGATCCCTTTGAAATGAACTTTGATATGACTTTGCTTTGAACCCTTCAGTTTGAGACCCGAGCCACTATTTGTTTCCTAGCCATGAAGGTAACATGGCCGTGTCATTGATGCACCTTTGGCATGACTCATGTGTGAGTGAGTGATTTCTCATACCGTCCCCCATTTGATATTATATGTGCACTATGAAGATTATTATTTGTTTAAGGGGCGTATGGATGCATCCTAGATTTGTTTTGTATTCGATGGATTATGACATTATGATATATGTATAGGTGCAATTTCCACGTCTTTCACAAATTTGGAGCTCGCGGCTCCGATGGTTACTCATTGAGATTATTTGTTTGGGGTGGTATTGGACTTGATTTGATTTTCTGATTCATCTTACCTTACACTATGAATTGACTTCTGATTGTCTTACCTTATATTTGTATTCCTTTGAGCATGTCGTGTGATATCCTTTGCACCTTCTATCGTTTCCTTTGATTTCCCGTTATCTTTTTGCCATTCGTTTATGTATATTTGTTAACTGGCTTGTAAGCTCAGCCGCACTTTCTTTGTCTACGGCAGGTATCTAAACTAGGAGTGGGGTTGCTTTCGGGATATGAGTATGTTGTGTGGACTTACCTAGAGATCTTAGTTCTTGAATTGATTGTTAACTTTTTCGAGACATTCGTTTATTTCGGTTATTTCGTTTTGGATATTATGTCTGTACTTGAGATCTTATGTACCTTTAAGTCATTGTTGGGGGGGGTGGGGGGGGGGGGGGGAAAACCTTTATTATTTTTTTTTCCCCTTTTTGGTTATTTATTGAGACTTCCGCTGTTTATGCTTGTGTTATGAGTATGTATTGCATTTGATGGTCAACACCATATTGTAATATTTCTTCACGTTTGGGTCGGGGCTGTTACATTGTAATGTGTTCACGATACAACTTATGATCGTTTTTGATTAATGAATTGACTACCTTGTTTGATTTCTAAATTTACGTGTGTCGTTGTTATCTTACTTTTCTTGTTTCTTTTAACTGTTCTATTGTTTGATGCATCATTGAATGAATACTCATTATGATGTGGAATTGCGTTGGTAACTTCTTTCCTCGTATTTCTCAATCGCCATCGATATCATTGTCTCTTGATGTTTTGCGCTAACCAAGATCCTATCATATTGTAATCATTTCACCATTCATTTTGTGAACCACTCTTTATTTACGCTATGCAAACCACTTATGTTTAATAAATTAATTAATACCCCCCGCTCCTCCACTTCACCCATCCCCCCCCCCCCCCCACCCCCCCGGACCCCAAATCCAAATTTAACTAAATTGTCATCATTTTATGAGTTTATTTCAATTGAGAATTAATAATAGTTGCTTATCACCATAAAAAAAATTTTTATTAAACATCATGTAAATTAAATTACATTCATACTATGAACGGTTCTGTAAAATCATTTTTGATTTCTATCTTATAATTAAGCATGGTCATACATTTAAATATGATGACATTAGTTTAGGCGAAACTGAGCATTGCTTTGCTATTTCCTTAAAATTATAATAGTCGTGCACCTAAGTTAATTTGGAGGAGCCAGTGCCAATGGCATGAGATAGTAGTCACCGTAAGATTTTGATAAAGATCAATTTTTAACTGTAATTCTGAAAAATCAAGATTTTGTATGGTTTGCAAGCGGTACAAGTAGGGATATCTGCATATGTATGCTTATCCTTTTTTCCTAATCAAATTAACATTTGGATGCGGTCTTACTTGACAATTGTTATTCTACCTCTTATTTCCTTTCTTTTCATCATGAAATTCTTTGGACACTTATCCAAATTATCGACTATTGATACCCGACTTGAAATTTTGACGTTCCTATCCTTTCTTTTTGACTAATCCTCCTTTGAGTAATGCGGGTAAAGATCCGTGATGCCTTCAAGTGTGAATAACGACTTATGAAAGTATAGGGTTTATGCATATCCATTATGGTATTCGTCTTTCTTTTGACTCGAAATCCGCCCGTGTGAATTAAGCGTTGACTTCGCCCTTTAATTGCTAACTCTATCTTTTGATTCCCTTGATTCGATAAGGGATATGAATTGCTTTAAATTGCAATGAAAAAGGGCACAGAAATAAGGATTGCCCTAAGTTGAGAAGGAATGGGCAAGGTGAAAACAACCATGAAGGTGCTTATAAGTTAGGAGATGTGAATGCTCAGCAAGATCCGAAGGTCGTTACTGGTACGTTCTTACTCAATAATAATTATGCTATTGCATTATTTGATTCGGGTACCGATAAAAGTTTTATGTCTACAAATTTTAGTACCTTTATTGATATTGAACTGGTTGAGTTAGATACTAGCTATGAAGTCGACGTGACGAAAAAAAGTAGTAAGTCAACACACCCCCCAAAAAAAAAAAAACAACCCCCCCCCCCCCCCAACCCCACCCCCAACACTACCAATAACGTTTTAATAGGATGGAACTTACTCTTTTAAACCGTTATTTTCAATGATTTTAATGGGAATAGAATTAGGAAGTTCTGATATATATTGGGATGGATTGGTTATACGAATATGATGCCGTTTATTGTGTGGAGGGAGAATAAGGTTTAGGATTTTTCCCTGGAAGGTAAAGGCTGTTTGATTATCAAAGGAAATAGAAATAATCCTGGTTTGAAGTTACGATTACGTGATTAAGGCTGAAAGTATATCGGAATGGTTGTGAAGCTATTCCCTAGCTCAAGTTAACCTGAACTGTATCGTAAGGAGAAGCGATTGATTTAAAGATTGTTCTTGTCATGAGATTCTCTCCAAAGGTATTTCCCGATGAATTACCTGGACTTCTGCCACCCAGGCAAGTTGAATTCTGTATTGATCTTATTCCCGGTGCTGCACCTGTGGCGCGTGGCCATATCATTTAGCACAATCTGAAATGAAGGAGTTGTTTTCAAGCAAACTGCTTAGAGTTTATTGGAGAAAGGTTTTATTCGACCGAGCTCGTCACCGAGGGGAGCTCCGGTATTGTTCGTGAAGAAGAAGGATGGATTGTTCCGAATGTGTGTTGATTACCAAACTGAACAAATTGACGATCAAGAATCGGTATCCGTTACCAAGGATCGATGACTTAATTGATCAGCTGCAAGGTTCTAGTGTATATTCTAAAATTGATCTACGGTCTGGTTATCGGCAACTTCATATCCGCGAAGAAGATATTCGAATTACTGCATTCAGAACTTGTTATGAACATTATGAGTTTCAAAGTTTGCCGTTTGGACTAACTAATGCACCTGCAATAATCTTGGATATTGATGAATCGGTCTTAAAGCTCCTTGTGCAAGCGTATTTGATAAGTTCGGGATTGTATTCATTGATGACGTTCTGATTTATTCTAAAAATAAAGAAGAACATGGTGAACATTTGAAGACTATCTTGAATTTGCTAACGAGCAAAAATTTATACGCTAAGTTCAAAATGTGATTTTTGGATAATTCTGGTGCAATTCCTTGGCCTATGATTGTTAGTAATGGAAGTTCATGATGATCTGCAAAGCTATAAAAGCAATTAAAATTGGGCTTGTGCGTCCGACTACTCCAACGTAAGTGCGACAATTTTTGGTTTGGCAGGCTATTATAGACGGTTTATCTGAGGAGTTTTCTTAATATCCCAAACCATTAAACTAAACTCACTCAGAAAAAATAAGCCGTTTGTATGGGAAGTCGGAAGAGGAGCATTTCAAACATTAAAGCCTGAAATTGTTATAGTGCGCCATATTATCACTATTCCCACAGGACATAAACTATTAGCGAAGACTTTGTGTGATTGTGATGCATCCTGTAATGTGCTTAATTACACATATCTTTTTTTTACACTCTAAAAACGAGCTGAATATGACAAAACAGACAAAAATGACAATTATATGTTTGTTTGCATTTGTTTGTGCAGGGAAGTGGTATATCATCATAAAGGGCAGAGAAAAACCAGCCAACAAATGACAAAATGAGCATGAATGGAAAAGACTGTGCAATAATCAAGGCCATTAGTCCAAAAAATGCCAACGTCAGAGTCAATATTTAATGATTCAGCAGTCAAACGGAGGGAACTGAAGAATAATTAATGTTGGACTGCAATCTTTAACCCATTGATGTGGTCGGGCCGGGAAAGCCCAATAGTATAATTATGAAGACTGTGAAGACCAAATGGGCCCTCAATCAATTTCAACAGCCCATTTGTGTGCAATTGACAAAGACTGTGAAGACTTTGAAGGCCCAATCCTAGCCCAGTTACAGCCAATCTCAGCCATTGTACACACAAAACCCACTTCAAAACCTTATTGAGCTTGAAAAAGCCCAATAACCAAACCACACTTAATTGGGCCCAATACAAGCCCACACACCCAATTGGGCCCAATACACAAACCCAAGCCCAACAAAAGCCCAAAACCCTTTTTATAAAACTCAAGGACCAAAAATGTAAATTTTAAAAACCTTGTTTTATAATTAAAAATGAAAAAAATAAAGAAAAGGGCCAAAAATGCCAAGTTTGAAAGTTGTTTTAAAAAGAAAAATAGAAAAATAAAACACAAGGGCTGTTTTTGCAATTTTCCAAACCTCTTTTATTTTCTTTTAGTTATAAACTAGAGGGACCAGTTTTGCAAATTACCTAAACCTTCTTTGTTTTCTTTTGTTATAAAACCAGAGGGGCCATTCCTGCCACTTTCCAAACTAGCTTATAACTGAATTTTCGGCTTAAAAGAGAAATGAAAAGAGAGAGAGAGTTGAGGGACCATTTTTGCCTCTTCCCCAATCTTCTCTTTTAAACCCTGCAACCCACCCCCGTACCCGCCAAAATCAAACCACCCCTTTCCCACGGTTTTCTTGCAATACCACTCTCCCAAGTACCCTTACAGCTCACCCCTCACCTTTTCCCACCTTACCCTGCCCCTATAACCCTTCCCACTTGGAAATCACTCAACCCCGCACCCCCTTTCAATGGCTGAGATCATGAGAAGTGAAACCAAGGGCTAGGATTGCTTGTGAGGCTTCCTACTCTCACAACAAACACAGCCCAAGTCATTTGGACTGCTATAAAAGAGAGAAGACCAAGCCGAAGACCACACACCATTTTTTTTATGTTTTTAGTTTAAAATTAATTCCAAGTCTTTATTTTAAGCATTTAAGTGTAATTCAGTTTATTTTTAAGCTTATGTTGTAATACTTTCAGTTTTAAATAAAAGTTAAGAGTGTTTGTGAAAATTACCATTGTCGAAATTTGAAATATGATTTAAGCTGTTTAATTCTGTTTAAATTGTTTAAACATATGTTAAAAGTTATTAAAATTCATTTGTAATCACTTATATCTGCCTACTTTTACCAAAAATCAGTTTACAACTCCTTTTTATAAAATAAGGGGGTGTTTGGTTTAGAAGTGCACTACACAATTATCAAACAGCTTCCAAACAGTCACTTTGTACCCTTGTAGATTTCTCCATACATCACTCTTAATGTCAGGTTCAAACATGACTTTCAAATCTCCCCATAACACTCTTTCATAGTCATCCTCTGGCCTTGTATTCTCATGTTTAGCTTTAACTAACATCCAGAGGGTCTCACATGGTCTTCTACTATTAATACTTGAAGCATCTTTATTTTCCCCAATTGGATGAATACCTTTTTGAGCTTCCATCGGCCCTTATCAATTTAAAGTATCCCATCCTTCCATCTTTATCAATCTGGTATTCAACAATCACTGGAGGCTTAGTAGCTAGAGGCTATACATCAATTGCTACCCTTCCCCCCCCCCCATAATTTTATTTCCTTAACAAAAACTTTATTTCTCTATAAGCCTTTTCATTATCTGCCACCTCTTGATAATCTTAGTAATTCTATATGCGCATCTATCTTCTGCTTCTTTGACATATCAGATTTAAGTTTATCCCCTGCTCTTTTAGAACTACCTTCTGCTTTTGTCTTACTGCCTTTCACCAACTCTGTATTCATATCTACAAAAGTGTTTACCCTTTTCATCTCTTTATCAAACATTTCCTGGATCTCATCATAACTTTTGCTCTTCAGCTGATTGTGTTTATATCCAGCCATGTTCTTCAAATAGGTAGACATTGTATTTCTCTTTTGTGCCTTGTTGGCTGGCTTGCTCATTTCTCTTGAGCTTCTTAATGCTATAAAGTGTTTTTTCTCTTCTCCAAAGGTTCTTACAAATAATTTTAACTTTTCTTGAATACTTAACTGTTTTTGTTCTTCTGTTTGCATTTGTTGAGCCAATTGAAAGTCAACATCCATCATAGCTTGTATGTTATCCTATGATTCAAGTAAAGCTATGTTGGCTTCTTCTTCCTTTTGCCTTGCAAGCCTTTCTTCTTCTATAAGTTCAGCTTTCAACTGAGCTTCAAGATTTCTAGCCATTTCTTCATCAAGAGCAACTTGATCTTTCTTCTTTAATGGCACTTCGGCTCCATGATATGAGTCTGAACACACTACTTATTATTATATAATATATAGATATAAGGAATTAATCAATAATAGTATAGTAAGTATTTTCCGTCGGGTTCGAGAAACAAACTTTTAACCAAAGTTGTCTCAAAAACCTCCCGGGTCGTTTTCCCTCGACGAAGCGTGAATTGAAAATCGGTTAAGTCCGTGATCGCGCGTTTTGAATAGTTTCAAAGAATTTTTGATTTGGGTTTTCTAAATCCTACTAAATATAAATGACAAGTAGATAAATGCACGAAAACAAGTAAACAAGAATTAAACACGGTGATCATTAAAACGTAAACGAGAATTAAAAAGATAACTTTAAAAGCTAAAAACGAGAAAACGAGAAACGGGAACGAAATCCCGTTCTTTAAAAGAGTGAATTTCAATATATCCTTTGAAAGTAAATTTCAAACCTAAGCCTAGATTATGATAAAAGAAAATTTTATAAAAAAGAAAATTATTTTTTTGATTATTTTTCTATTTTTTAAAGTTTTTAACAAAATTAAATGATTAAAAATATAAAAGTGTAAAATAAAAATTCTAGAAAATTACTAAAAATACCTGATTATGAGTAGAATGCAGGAAAAAAAAAAAAAAAATCCTAAAATGCTAAACTCAATAAGTCGGGATAAAAGCGAAAAGCGACACGCAGTGCTTTTTATAAAGGAGTTAAAAAGATGTAAAGAATTTAAACTGCACCTTAGGACGTAAAAGTCCTGTTGAAGCCAATAAGATCGTTAGATCGTTTAAGCTCGGGTTGTTTAGACCTTTATCTAGGATAATATCAATGTTCATAAGTTATAAACAAAGAGGATAGAACTAAAGATATTCAACAAAGTTTTACAAACATTCTCCACACACCACCCAATATTATTTGATCATATGTATAATACGGTTACATCAATGAAATGTAACAGGGATCAAGGAAAACCTTGATTACCTTGAGGCTACACCAACTCTATACTAGACGTCTACATCTTCTTGTGTACATACACACACTTTTCTGGATGCCTAAAAATTTGCTTATGATATCTTATATTAGGGAGAGATCATGACTTACGAAAGAATAGATTATAATACAATTAAGGGAAACTAAATCTTTTAATCTTTATCTTTATTCTCTTGAGACATATCCTTTTGTAATTATGATATATTCCATCTTTTGTAGGATATACTCACCAGCTTGAAGATCTCTTATTGTCGATTTAGGTCCTTTTCCTTTAAGTCCTTCTTGTTTCATTCTTGTTTTGTCTTATCAACTTAAATATAATTCCCAATAATCTTCCCCTAGTTGATAATGACAAAACCATATAAGCACAAACTTCCCCTGAAGTTAATATACGAATGAAAACTTCCCCTTAAGCTACCAAGGATCTACAAGTTGCAAATCATCAAATCTTCTTCCCCTTTTTGTCAATATCAAATAGGAGACTAAAGTATGCAACTTTGATCATCACAACTACGAACCAATATTACACTTCTAATCTAAGTTTTCCAATGACCCAAATTGCCCTCCATTACGGACCTTAAGGAAAAATGAACTTGAGCAGTAAAAACTTACACTAGCAGTAGTAACAAAGGCAAGCAGTAGTAAAAACCTTCACCTCAATATAACATATAAATGGTTAAACATTTTAACATTAAGCTTCCCCTAAAACCCATATGTTAACCACTTCTTGAATCTTCAATTCTGTAAGCTCTATGTAATGATTACTGATGAAGAAAACTAAGTATAACGAACTTGATGCTAAAGTAGAATAACCCAAACTTGTGACTTATGTCTTGTACTATCCACGTGACTTCGAACGTATACCCAAACCGATGTATAGGGAGACCGCAATCTCTTGACAGTTATCCTCATCTTCTATGAGACACATAACCAAAGTGATAGCAAATGTGAGCATTGAGCACCATAAGAAAAATCATACACCTTTGCTAGATTTGTTAATTCTTCGTCACAACATGAACGCACGAATAGGTTACCTCCAAATGTTGTAAGCCATTTGAGATATGATAAGAACACAAACCCAAATAATTCCACTTCATCTTCAAATAGGTGATAAATAATAATCTTCGTAATTAATTAAACCAATAAAATATGAGCCTTTGTAATCTGTTAAGAACATCAAAATCTGTCTGAAATACCTCTTGAACCTATGTGTGTAACAAATCCAAAACCAAAATTATGTTTTACCCGATATCGGATAACACTACCAGTAGAAACCACTTCTTGGATACAACTAATAGTACAAACCTTCTTGCATGGGCAGCGAGCAACATAAAGTATACAAACAGTACTAACTTCGTTGAACAGTATTAACCATACCTTGAGCCAACAGTAGTAATTCTCTTTAAGCCTAAACATACTCGAACAATACTAAGAATTCTCCTTCTTTAAATAGCACAAGCAGCGTTTAATATATACTTTTAAGCCCAATATACTTTAAAGCCCATTAATCCCATGAATAAGCAGATATCAAAGGTAGTAGAGACATGTAATCAATTGAACAAGCAGCACAAACTTGCACAAGCAGTAGTAATAAGAAATCTTGTTCATAAACCTGCCTTTAATAACATTGAAGCCCATGTTTCTTGAAGCCCAATGAAACCCATAAGCAGCAGTACTAACGAACAGTTTTAATATTACAAAAGTGGTATTGACAGCATGTATACAAACAGTAGCTAACTCCTTCCTCCTTTTGCATTTAGCAACACTTTTTCAACAAGAAAGTGTCAGGAAAGCCTTGAGCCAAATCAAATTCATAAGCCCACGAACACAATGCACCTGCTGTTAAAATAACATCGCAACTAGGCAAACATCAACAGCAATTATCATACTTAGGCAGTACTATCCTTATACGAATCTATTATACCCTCGCATAAGAATTTATGAGATTAAGGTTTCGTCATTAAACCCTCTCACCATCAATTTCTGCTGCTGTTGTTATAAGATTCAATTATGTCATTATGAGCACCAGATCACACCATTAAAACCCTAAACGAACCATGTATACAAACATAAAACCTTCATTTAATTGTATGGTATGATCCCACATAAAACCTTCTGTCATGATTAGGGTTTTGATAAATAACCAAAAAAAATCAATCCCTAATACCACGGAATCTGCTGCTCACATAAAAACAAAAAATAAACATGAAGTAAAAACCTTGTAACCCTAGATCGAGAGCCATGAGGCTCTGATACCAATTGTGAAAACCTAAAACATGTGATAGGTTCTTTGATCGTTTAAGCTCAGGTTGTTTAGACCTTTATCTAGGATAATATCAATGTTCATAAGTTATAAAAACAAAGCGGAATAAGAACAAAGATATTCAACAAGGTGTTCTTCATAAATAACCAAACGTTCTTCATAGCCTCAATTCTAGATGATCAATTCTAGAATGGTTACTCTAACTAATAACAGGAATCATAGATTCTTAAGGCTAAAACAAACAAACCCTAGACGTCCATTAGAGGACTTGACGCCTAGATAACACAAACACATTTTTCTGTGTCTACATCTTGACACACTTTTTTGGATGCTTAAAACCTATAACCTGTATCTCTTTATATACCAGAGATAATAGGTTTTACAAAGAGATAAACATAAATCTTTTAAACATTTAACTTGATCTTCTGTTATTTTCTTTCTTCATAAGGAGATCTTTTGATATCTTTGACTAAATCTTCAATAATTCTCCACCAGCTTGTAGAATTCTTGAATGACAATTTTAGTCCTTTTGTTTCATTCTTGTTTTATCTTATTAACTCAAATATAATTCTCAACAATAGAGTTCATAGCTATATTGTTCATAGCTTCAAGGTTGTAAACCCTAATACTACACAGAGTACTCGTATTATTAAGATTAATAATATTGGAGCTTTTCAGTGATATCATTGTTTATACAAGTTTACTGTTTCATTGATATTCACATATA